>PVIW01004653.1:0-118249 GCA_004026585.1 Noctilio leporinus | reverse complement strand
AAACAACTATATACTTTAAAGTGTGTTCCCTCACTATTTCCAGTATCTACCTCATACATCGTTATTACAACATTACTCACCATATTCCCTGCACTGTACTTTACCATCCTGGTGACTATTTTGTATCTATCCAGTTTGTACTTGTTAATTCTTTAACCCAGTTCCCTAAACCCCCTCCTTTCTGGTATCCATCAAGTACTCTGTATTTATGACTTTGGCAACTTTTCCCTTCTTTTTGCGCTTATTTCATTTTCTTCTATTTTTTCTTTTTCTTTACTTTTCAAACAAATATTTTCTTGCCAGTAGCATTTTTTCAGTATATCAAACTTGGCTTAATATTGCAAGCTTTTGCTACCCTTGTTACTCAGGGTCATTTTCTCCTGGATGAATAATATTACCTAGGAGCAATATTTCAGAACATTCAAAGTGGTTTTTAAAAAAATCGTTGCTGTTTTCCTTGTTAGTTCTCTGAGGCATATATTATATAAATCAAAGTTGTCTTTTGAGGTCATGTGAAATACACTTAATATGTCATTTTATATTATCATTATTATATATGTTTGGTTTGTATATTTTTGATACTTCATCACAGTGTTTTAATTTTTAATATCTTTTGTTTTTTAAAATAATCTGTAGGTAATTGAGGAAGCAGATGTTCATATGTTGGAAATATCTTTGGTTATTGCCTGTGGGCTCTGCTTTCCTTTGCTAACCTATAAGGAATCACATGAAATTATCACATTCCTTTGATATTTTCTTACTTATAGGATCTATAGCTTCTCATCCCTTTGTAGAGTAAGGCACTGCTAAGGGCCCTCTTTCCAAGACAGTTTCCAGCTGTTCTTATTTTTGGGGTTTTGTGTGTATGTGTGTTTCTTGTCTGTTTGTTGTTATATGATTGAAATTTAAGTAGGTCAGAAAGATCACAATTAATTCAGTAAGCATTTATTGAGGGCATAATATATTGTGTTAGTCCAAGTACATCAAAGAAATAAAAATAGAATCAAACTAGAGACCATTCTAAGGCAATGCATTAGTTTTCTACTGCTGTACAATAAATTTCCATAAACATAGCTGCTTAAATCAACACACATTTATTATCTCATGTTTTCTGTGGCTCAGGAGTGCGGGCATAGTGTGGCTGGGTCCTCTGCTCAGGGTCTCGTGAGGTTGCAGCAATCAAGGTATTGACCAATCTTCATTCTCGTTTAGGGACTTGAAGGAAGAAGACTCCCCTTTCAGGCTTATTCAGGTTGGCAGAATTCCTTTGGCAGCTTTGAATGAGTTAGGGCCGTGCTTTTTTACTGGTTGTTGGCTAGGGACCACTGTTACCTTGTTCCTTGCCAATTAGGTTACTCTAGCATGGCCGCTTCCATAGTAAGCCTACAAAGCCTGTAACTCTACTCCGCTAAGATGGAGTCTTATATAATGTGACCCAATAATGGGAATGATACCTTGTTACCTTTTGCACAACCTATTAGTTGGAAGGAAATCACAGGTCCTGTTATACCGAGGGAGAGGGGATTACACAAAGTCAAGATTACCAGGAGGTGGAATCATTGGGGGTCATTTTGGGCTCTTTCTGCCATAGACAGGATGTAAAGAGATGGGCGAAAAGTAAACCTCAAGTGATTAACAATGGTACATTTTATTACCTAGATAACGTGCTCATGCCAGGACTAGATTAGACATTATTGAAGTTGCACCATTACTGTGACTGGCACTTTGTTGAAATACGAACTCCACTTTGATGGGATGCTATGTGAGCAAAGAATGAGGTCTCTCTCACGAGACTGCAGTCTCTGTGCTCTGTGTCCACATATGTTTGAGCCTTCACAGAGGAGGCCAGAATGTCTTTTTTTTTTTCTCTCTACATTATATTCATTAAGATTTCAGAATTGTCATTAAACAATTAATACACATACATACATTGCAGGTTTGGTTCCAGACCACCACAATAAAAGCGATTGTCACAATAAAGCAAGTTGTAATCTTTTTTATTGGTGGAGGGTCTTGCTTTCAATTTGTTTAAAAAAGAAAAAAGAAAAAAGAGCCCTGGCTGGTGGCTTAGTGGATAGGCGCCACCCTACAAATCCACCCTACAAATCCAAAGGTCGCTGGTTCAATTCCTAGCCAGGGCACATAACCAGGCTGCAAGCTAGGTCTCCAGCCAGGGTCCATAGGTGGAGGCAGCTGAAAGGCAGCCATACATTGATGTTTCTCTCCTTTTCTTCCTCCCTCCTTTCCCTCCTCTCTAAAAAATAATAAAAATAAAATCTTAAAAAAAAAAAAGAAAAAAGTATCAGCTCTGAGGTGCAATAAAGCAAAATGCAATAAAGTGAGGAAATCCTGTAGCTGCTTTTATTTAAAGTAGCAGGCAGTACAGACATAAAAGATAAGTTTCTTGTTAGCTGGAATAAAAGCCTCAGTAAAACAATAGTTTGGTCGTATATAGAAAATGATTGCTTTTAGGTTTACATTTTCTTAGGGAATGGAAACATATTTCAAGTTACATTATTATTATTTTTTTGCTTTATTCTATTATTTAAATAGATAGTGAACTTATTTCCATGAATTACATACAAGGTATATGTGTGTATATATTTTTTTCTGGTCTTTTGCTTAACACTAGGCCTTGTTTTTCATTCTTGAGTTAATGTCATGAATTTAATGTCTTAGAGCAGTGACCTTTAATTTTGGATACAGATGAAAATAAAAGACATCAGATTTGTGAGTGTCTGGCCTCTGCATCCCCAGTTTGTTTATGCCAATATGAACTGATTTAATTTTAAAGACTTCTGATTAAATTCACATTTTAGTCCTGGCTGGGTTGCCCATTTGGTTGGAGCATTGTCCTATACACCTAAAGTTTGTGGGTTCAGTCCCTGGTAAGGGCACATACCTAGGTTGCGTTCACTCCCAGTTTGGGTATGGAAGACAGGTGATTTATGTTTCTCTCTTTCTCTCCCCTTCCTCACTCTTTAAAACCAACAAAAACAATCCTTGGGTGAGGATTAACATTTTTTTTAAATTTCACATTTTAAATATTCTTTTGTTATTAGGAAATACACATACTAATTTAAAAGTGAAAGAAGGAAAACTTGATATCTATAGATTTTTCAAAAGTTAAATTTGTGTAATTATTCATCTTTTAAAAAGAACTCTGTGTGTGTGTGTGTATGTGTGTGTGTGTGTGTGTGTGTGTGTATTTAAAGATTTTATTATTTTCAGAGAGGGGAACGGAGAGAAACAGAGAGGGATAGAGACATTAATGTATGGTTGCTAAGGACCTGGCTGGAGACCTGGCTGGAGACCTGGCTTGCAACCTGGTTATGTGTCCTGGCTAGGAATCGAACCAGCGACCTTTGGGGTTGTAGGCCAGCACCTTATCTACTGTGCTACCAGCTAGGGCTTGGTTATATATTTTTAAAAATTCTACTAAGAAGAACAGCAACAAAACAAAATATGGGGTGAAGGGACTTTGACCAGATATATATTTTACCACAGAAATACTTTTATACTGTAGTAGAGACATGGGAGAGAATGTGGTATATGTGGGGAACTACTGTATGACATTGGTGTTTTCTCTTTCAGTGAGGAGGAAAAGGTCCTCAGAAGACTTAATCTGGTTCTATTTAGTACCCAGTTACGTTTTCTCATTAATTGCTTACCAGTTTCCCATTGCCTTTGTGCGTTAGGAATGGTAGGTGATCCTACTGAATTTTAGTTATTTGGAGCAAAGGACAGTTATAAAAGGGAAATATAGTGAAGGGAGATTATAAATATGATGAAGACTTGAGCTGAGTAATTAATAGGACCTACGATTTTTGTGACACATTTGATAAGCTTTTATTGATTTATTCTAATTGTATATATGTTACACTATTTGACCTGTATATGGCTCTAGCTTTTGAGAAAAAGACAAAAAGCCTTTATTGCTAAGTTGACTGGCAAGGAAACAGGAAGAAATGCTTAAATCTGTCTCCAAGATCTAGAATTGGGATAGTTTTTTTCTTTTTTAATTTTATTGTTGTTGTATTACATCCATCCCCCTTTTGCTCCCCTCTGTACTCCTCCCCACCCACCCATTCCCCCCAAAGTCAATCCCACCTGTTGTCCATGTCCATGATTCCTTTATACTAGGTTCTTGTCTGAACTGCCCCCCTTCCTTGCCTCTTCCTCCCCCCTCCCCCCAACCCCTTTCCCCCTGACCACTGAAGGCCTGTTCACTGTATTCGTATATTTGGTTCTGTTTTGCTTGTTGTTAGTGTTGTACATTATTGTCCTATAATGGGTGAGATCAAGAATTGGGGTAGTTTTAAAGGATTAGGGGAAACAGTCTAGTATGCAGACATGCTGGTGGGGCAGGTTTTGATTGGAGATCTTTGGAACTTGGTCATTCGTAGTATGGTATGGTATGATATGATGTATGCTATGATTATGGTATGGTATAATATATGGTATGGTGTATGGTATGGTGCATGGTATGGTATGGTGTATAATATGGTATGATAGAATGTATGGTATGGTGTATGGCATGGTATGGTGTATGTTGTGTATAGTATGGTATGATATGGTGTATGATATGGTATAATATGTGTATGGCATGCTATGGTATATGGTGTGGTGTATGGTATGGTATGGTGTGGTATATAGTATGGTATGTGTATGGTATAATGTATGGTGTGTATGGTGTGGTGTATGACATGGTACAATATGATGTATGGTATGATACGGTATATGGTATGATATGGTGTATGATATGGTATGGTACAGTATGGTGTGCAGTATGGTATGGTGTGGTGTATGGTATAGTATAGTATGGTATGGTATGATGAGGGCTTTCAGCACCAGGTCTTTCTGGACAGCAGAACCTTTTATTCTGGAAAATTCTGGTGTACAAAATTTTTGTCATAACCCAGTCTTTTGGTTCCATGGGGCCAGGGGAGATTTTGGTTCCAGGTGTAATTGGAGATCAGGTTTTCTGTGAATGCTTGGGCTGCATCTTGCAGTTTTAGTCTGTTTTCTCTGAAAAGTAACTGAGTATCTTCTTAGAGACAGAATAGGACCATTTTGAATTGGTTCTGCCTTTACATATAATATGTAGAAGATCTTCATCTTTTTTGTTAATGTTTTAAATTTTAAATTTTTTGTACTGGTACCAATTAGATGTAAGTATATTACATGTTTTTGTTTTTGTTTTTTCCCTAAGAAAGTTACTGATTGTTCTACATTCATGCTCTGCAGCCAACCTGCTCATTAATTTCCCTGTTGCAAGAGGCTTTGCCTCACACATGAGATACTGTTGTGGAATGAACAATACAGCCAATAAATAAGACATTTAAAAAGTTCAAGTATCTTTGAGGGTTTGTTAAGCAAATTATTAAACTGATACTATGCTTTTGAAATAAGCTTACTTTTGCTGCACAGTATCTAATCTTGTTGGGTTTGTTATAATTTGTAGCCGGTTAATTAGCTTACTTCGTTTTCAATTGATATATTTCTTTTAAAACTAAACTTTCTGAATTTTCATTTCTGTAGCATGTCTCTAAGAAAGCTGCATTTATAGTAGAATGGTAGTACTTCATAGATTTTGGATGACATGAACATGATAGTTTATTCTTACATTGATTTATAAGTATATCTATATTATAATAGTCAACACTAAGTTTCATTTTTCTGGTTCTTAGGTTAATATTACCACCCTTTATTTACTTGTATATGTTCTTAAGTAAATGTTGACTAAATGGTTTGTAGTATGTGTGAATGGATATAAAATACAGATTTCCGGAATTATAATAAGTCATAATAATGACATAAGTAAACATTTATTCTGTTCTATCTTTTCCAATTTCTACTTAGAGGGAAAAGATATCACTGTAAAGTTTTCCCATTTCTCATTTATGAGTGAGCCATTTGTGCTGCCTATTTTGGGAACTATCAATGTCTTTTGCCCTTTAGGCCTTTTCTTTTTTTCTTTGTATCAGCTCTTTCTGCTGGGAAAGTTGGGCCTTTGTTTTCGATCATTGAATTGCAGGTTGTTTGCGTTTTTGTTCTTATTTTGGTTTTATTTTCCAGATTGTCTTATATTTTACTGATTTTGGATCATAATTAAAAATTTATGTAGCTGAATTTGCAAATTGGGTATTTTCTGACTTCTGAGTTTCAAAGACCCTTCTCTCTTCTGAGATTATAGAAGAATTCTCCCAGGGTTTATTCTAGTACGTTCATGGTTTAATCTTGTGTATGGAAGTTTTGATCCACTTGGAATTTATTCTTTGTAAGGTATGAAGTGTGGAAAAAATTTTTTCGGTATAGCTACCCAGTTGTTCCAACCCTGTTTATTGAAGTCTGTCTTTTGCTCTTATTTAATGGGCTGCTTTTATCTTACTGGGTTGGCCAAAAAGTTTACTGAGTTTTTTCCGTGAGATGACACGAATAGTGCTTAGTTGTCTTTACCTTCATTCAAAACAAGTTTTGTTATTGTGTGTGACAGCTATCATATCAGCATATGTTCTTTAAAAAATTTATTAAAACTTGATTTTTTTGAGTAGCCATTTTAATATTGAAGATGGAAAAATATGTACCATTTTCAGCATATGATACTTTATTATTTTAAGAAAGGTAAAAACACAACTGAAAAAAGATTTGTGCAGTGTATGGAGAAGGCGCTGTGACTGATCATATTTGTCAGAGTAGTTTGTGAAGTTTCATGCTGGAAGTTTCTCACTGGATGATGCTCTGCAGTGTATAATGTTGAGAACAATCAACGTTGTACCACGTGGGAGAAAGCTGACATACTAAAAAAAATCTAAATCATTAAAATTGTGAAAGAAAAGTGTTTACAGGAAAAACTAAATGGTTTTCTTGGCCAACCCATGAACATCTTTATATAATTTGGCTCTATGTTTTAATTTTCTGTTTCAGTCCATTGATACGTATATGTTTCTTTATACTATGTTTAAATATTTCATAGATTTATACATCACTTATTCTTTTTCATGATTTCCCCAAATTCTGAACTTAACAAAATTTTTATGTTTGTTTCTTAATTTGGAGATTTCTGCTGGTATAAATTTGGGCAGTTCATCTTTGGTTTTTAATTTTATCCTGGGATTTTATACTTATCACCTTCCCTTTAATTTCTTTCTTCTACCTAGAACTGAAAGCCTGAATTGAACTAACCTTCTTTTCTGTCCTTTGGGGTCATGAGACATATTTTTTCTGGTCTGTTTTTCATGGATGGTACATCTCATTTAGAGTTTTCTAGAGAATTCATCTAATTCCCTGCATCTCTTCTATCCAGGTGTGAACATAATACTCCATCCCATAGCATTTATGATATGTTTCTGGCTGGATAACACATCGCGGGACTACCCAGTATTGAATCAAGTCTTGCTAAATTAGCAATATGTTAGCTGTTAAAAAGTTGTTTGCTTATATTTTATCAGATTTTAGATGTTTGTGAGAGGTCTCTCTGTGTTGCCAGGACTAGCACTCTGACAAAGGAACCTCAAAAATAGAAATATATTAAAAAGTTATTTTAAAGACAATGTTAAATTCTAAAAACACTGGAATTTAATTAATTGTCCAAGCATGCTGTTGTTTCATTTTAAACTCAGTTAATTAGAGATCTATTCCTCAATGCTATATGTTCTTTAGATCATTTCACACAAGTTTTATAAAAGCTACTTCTTACTACTCTTCTTGTAGACAGACATTTGGCATGAATTGTCTCTCTCTGAAAACTTCATCAGGAAGTATAGAATAATATACATCCCAGAAAGGTTATATTTTTCAAAGCTACTTAGGGGGATAGACATAGAATAAGTAATGGTGGCTTTGTCTTTATATTGTAGATGAAAAATGGCTTTATCTAATTTTTAATTTTATATAAAATTGTTATTTTATTTGAGGGTTAATCTAGAAAGTGAAGGTTTTTACTTTTGAATATTTGTTTCTATTTGTAAGCATATGTGTTCATTTTTTACTAATGAAATTTATAAAATGCTGATTTTTAGATCCTAAGTCAAATGTGACTGTTACTTTATATCCTTGTAACTTAATAAGCCCCAGGTATAAGCAATTCACTCTTAGCTCCCATCTCCAGCAATTTAGAGTGGTAACAAGTCATCATGCCATGGTCTGTACTTTTTCTGCCTCTGTTTGTGTGCTGACTGGGAACTGAACCTGCGTTCTAGGCACATGCCCAGACTGGGAATCAAACTTGCAACCTTTTGGTTTTATGGGACAACATGCCAACCAACTGAGCCACAATGGCCAGGGCTAATTCATAACCTTTTAAAAAACCAATATTGAGAAAAATTTCCATGTCACTATATATGTATGTCATAATTTAATAGCTATATTGTGTTCCAGCACATTTTACTCATGTGACTCTTATAATGCTTTTTGTTTCCTTCAGATTTTGTCCTGTTAAATGAAGTATTATAATGAGAACTCTTTATTTATAATCCTAAATTATATGGGGAGAAATGTAAAAAAATAGTGACTAGGTGTTGCAATCCATCATATTAAAAAAAGTAACCCCTTATGTATCTGAACTCTAGTCCCAGTGATACTAAAATTGAATTCTGGACCTTTACCATCTGAGAGTGGGGGAATGAGGAAAAGCATGCCTTGAAAGAGTAACCTTACTAAGTGTACCTTAAAAGTACACCTTACTAAGTGTACTTAGTGTTTACACTAGCTAACCTCCTATTTCCTCTTGCAGCTATTCTGGTCAGATTTGTATCCCTACAGCACTATTGAAAATTCTCTTGCTCTGGTGAATAGCAATTCCTATTTTGCCTAATTCAATAACTATCAGGACTCCTTTTAGTCAAGATCTCAGCAACATTTTCTTTTTCGTTGTGTTCTTTTTGGGGTATCTTCTCTTGGTTCCTGGCATATCACACTTTCCAGTCTTGCTCCTACCTCAAGTGGCTGTTTCCTTTCGTTTTTCTTTGCTGGTTCCTCCTTCTTTCTCCATCTTTAAATGACGGAAAACCGTGAGGTGCTTCTTAAACTAGTCTCTGTCTACATATATTCCTTAGACAAAAAGAGACACTGGATTTGTCAGTGAATCCAAATAAATGTCCTAAGCTCCTTTTCCTTACCTTAAACTAACTCTTTTAATTATTTTATGTCTTGTGAATAGTTAACACCAGTCATTCATTCAGTCACTTAGACCAAAAACCCAGGAGTTAATCCTGAATTCTCTTCTACCTCCCACTTCTAATTTTTTTTTCCATCTTTAAATTTTTATTGCTTTTATTGGGGTGACATCAGTTAGCAAAATAATACAGGTTTCAAGTGTACAATTCTATAATACATCACCTGTATATTTTTTTAAAAGGTTTTATTTATTATTTTTAGAGAGAGGGGAAGGGAGAGAGGCAAAGAGGCAGCAAGACATCAATGTATGGTTGCCTTTCACCTGCCTCCAGCCATGGACCTGGCTGGAGACCTGGCTTGCAACCTGGTTATGTGCCCTGGCTGGGAATCGAACCAGTGACCTTTGCAGGCCGGCACCTTTCCACTGAGCCACCAGCCAGGGCTTCACCTGTATATTGTATTGTGTGTTCAATGTCCACTCTTAAGTCAAGTCTCCTTCCATCACTGTTTATCCCTCATTACTACTCTTCATACTATTCCTTCAAAATATATCCAGACTCTACCATGTTCTTCACTTACTGCTCTGATTCAAACATTCATCTTGCATGTAGATCAATAGATGAACTTTTAAATTTGTTTTCTTTTTTCTTTTTTGCCCTTGTTTTATACAATCTAGTAATCGTCCAGCAGGGCAAAAAAGGAAACCAAATCATGTTATGCTTTTCAAAACTGGTATTCATTTTTGTCATATTTGTAGTAAAATAAAACTCTTGTGTCCCACAAGGCCTTACATAATCAAAAACTTCCTGTGTCTCTTGACTTCTCCTTTTACCCATTATCTTGCTTACTCTTGTCTCACTCTAAAATTCTTTTCTTGAAAACAGCAAACTCATTTCTACTTGCAGGTCTTTGGTGCTTACTGTTGAACTGGAAGTCTTTAGGTAGATCATTGATGACTTCCTTTCTCATATCATGTAGACCCCTATACTCAAGTGGACCTTCTTCAGGTAAGCCTTTTCTCACTCTCTAAAATTTCTTAATTCCACTCAGTCACTCCCTAGCCCTTTATTTTGCCTTTATTTGTTTCTAACACTTAAAGCTCCTTGATATACAGTATTCTCTCTGTGTTTTCCTACTGGAATGCAAGCTTCACAACATTCTCACTGCCTAGAATAGGACTAGGAGTATAGCAGATATCCAGTTAGTGTTTGTTGAATAAATGACTGAGCTAACCTTATTCTATTTTTATTTATTTATTTATTTATTTATTTATTTTTAAAGATTTTATTTCATTATTTTTAGAAAGAGGGGAAGGGAGAGAGGCAGAGAGGGAGAGAGACATCAATGTATGGTTGCGTTTCACCTGCCTCCAGCCACAGACCTGACTGGAGACCTGGTTTGCAACCTGGTTATGTGCCCTGGCTGGGGAATCAAACCTGCGACCTTTGGGTTCGCAGGCTGGCACCTTAACCACTGTGCTACCAGCCAGGGCTAACCTTATTTTAATTCTACTTTATTCCTTCTAATCCTAAATACTTGTAAATGTGATAAAATGGAAAATATCAAGGATACAAAGCAAAAATGGACTAGAAGTGACTGGTGAGAAATTTAATATGCAAGTATACAAGGCTTTTTGGTTCTTAAATGTGTATCAGGATTTTGCCTCTGAGATCTTAACTGCTGAAATGAAAGGAACACCTTTTCTAGAAGGAAAAAGCATTAATTTACACACAGCTTTTTCTTGCAATTTAGTGACTGTCTTACAAAAAAACGTAATAAATTTAATATGGCAATGGTTAATGCCTATTATTTATTTATTTAAAAAGATTTTATTCATTATTTTTACAGAGAAGGGCAGGGAGTGAGGAGAAAGGGAGAGAAACTTCAATGTATGGTTGCCTTTCACCTCTCCAGCTATAGACTTGGCTGGAGACCTGGCTTGCAACCTGGTTATGTGCCCTGATTGGGGAAACGAACCAGTGACCCTTGGGCTCACAGGGTGGTGTCTATCCACTGAGCCACCAGCTAGGGCTAATACCTATTTTTAATGTAAACTGGAAAGAGAATGCCAAGATAAAATTTAGGGAGAATGACTCTCTAGAAACTGACTGAAGAAACACTCATACAGCACTCATACGCATCTGTGTTTCTTCCATCTTTCTGTGTACCCCAGCCAAAGTGCCTGCATGCTTCTCTGAGTAATGTAGAGCTTATTTTAACAGGATTTTCAACCTTTTTTTTTTTTTCTGAAAAAGCAGTGAAATACAGCTTACTCATTATTCCTAAAATAGTATCTATTCCAAAGCAAGCTGAAAATTATCCAGATACTATGCCTTTAGTATTATTTTATCAAGTTACTTTATGATAGTTTATAGTTTCTTATTAGGAATTTTTGACATCCAGCATATTGGATTCAGAATTAATGAGGCAGATGATTAGTGAATTTCATAATATTGTAACTCCATAAATCTTAACATACATAGTAGATAATTAATTGCATTTTAATAGAGAAAATTCCTATCAGTTCAGCCTGTTTAGTTGATTAGATTGGAATTAAATGTGTTTAAAATTAGTTTGAGGTAAATCTTTTATTAGATTATCATTAAGTTATATATTGCTTTCATTTATTAATGATTTATACAAATCCTTTAAATTATATGCTTTATCAATTCAAGTTTTTGAAACAGTCTAGAATATGATGTAAATGGTATTTGTCAGCAATAACATGTCACTAAGTTCCAAAGATTTATGTTTAAATATATTTTTTCCTTTTGAACTTTCTATATCTAGTCATATCTTAGGCATTCTTTTATTGTTAAAGAAGAGAATATTTTGGAGATGGAAGACAGTTATTATGTATCCTGTCAGTAGCTGGTTAAGAAATTCATAGTTTCCTGCTTTGGGTTTAATTATTTTACTTTTTTATTTAGAGATGATTATTTAGCTGTCTGTTGGGAGTAAAATGATTTGGCAGTAAGTATGTTGCAGTGTTTTTGAAATGCATCACTAATTGTGAGAGGAATTTGTTTTTGTAGCATTTTTACCGAATAACTAGTTCCTTGCTTGTGATTTTGTTTTCAGATTGTCTCTTTTTATTACTATAACTGTCTTAACTCTACAAGGCTGTCCTTTCCCTTGTCTGTTTTGTTCTATATAGCCTATCTTTTTTGCCCAGTGGTTTTCCCGTGAGCTTGTCAAAGAACTCATTACTTTTCCAATCTCCCAACTTGATTTCACCTCTATCTGTAATTACTAGTTCCTAGAGTGACATAAGAAAATACAATCTGTCTTTGTTCAGTACCAGCGTAGACCTCTCAAGGGTAATATTGGAACTTGGGCGGCAGGGGGGGTGGGGGTGGGAGGGGTCACGGACATTTATCCCTGGCTGGTGTGGCTTAGTGGATTGGCGCTGGCCTGTGAACCCAAAGGTCACTGGTTTCGTTCCCCAGTCAGGGTACATAACCAGGTTGCAAGCCAGGTCCCCAGCCAGGTCTACATCTGGAGGCAGGTGAAAGGCAACCATACATCGATGCTTCTCTCCCTTTCTTCCTTACTCCCTTTCCCTCTCTCTGAAAACAATGAATAAAAATCTTGAAAAATTTATTTTTATTTTTATTTTTTATTTTTTTTAAAGATTTTATTTCATTATTTTTTAGAAAGAGGGGAATGGAGAGAGGCAGGGAGGGAGAGAGACATAAGTGTATGGTTGCGTTTCACCTGCCTCCAGCCACAGACCTGACTGGAGACCTGGCTTGCAACCTGGTTATGTGCCCTGGCTGGGGAATCTAACCTGCAACCTTTGGGTTCGCAGGCCGGCGCCTTAACCACTGTGCTACCAGCCAGGGCAAAAACTTTTTTAGATTGAGATTTTGACCAACGTGAATTCTTATTTGGTTTGAAAACTATATGAAAATTTTAGTGAAAAAAGGGATTTTCCTCATTGTTTTCTGTTGATGTTATCTTTCCTGTATGTTTTTTAAAGAATAAATTAAAATAGGTATTGTTGTGCAGTGCATGTTTTATTTATTTAGTGAATTCTCTTCAAAGGATTTGTTTTAGTAGAAACTATATGTCTATATCTGAGGAAGCTTATGGGCTCCAGCATTTGGGGAGTAGACTAACCCTTCCTACAAACGGGTTTCTAGAGTTTATTTTAATCAGTGACATTATGGAGTCCCAAGAAGAGCGCATACTTCTAAATTCAAGAATATGGATTTTGAAGTTTGATGAGCCTGTGTTTAGAGGCTGCCTCTGTCCCTTTTCATTAGATAATTGTTTAACTTGTTTTAATGTCACTTTCATCACTGTAAGATGCAGCCAAGTACCTCAAAAGTGTTGTTGGGAAGAGTAAGTCAAATATTAAATATCTAGCACAGTGTCTGGCAGATAGCATCTTCATGTAAATGCAAAAAGTTTAATGACCTTTGATTTGCCAGGTGAATCCATCTGGATTGTCAATGGTCATACATCGGAGCTTAGTACAGATTCAACACTGTCATGGCATGGATTAAGGAACAAGCTTTATTGGGAAAAAGAGGCATTTCATGGGGAAAATCCAGAATCAGCAAGACTTGAGGCATGAGTTCCCAGTCTCCTCCTTATTGTACAGAGAGATCACAGGATTTTGACGGTTTGCTCAATATATAGACATAGATTTTCATTCCAGTGAAGTATCCTGTCCCATTTATTATAAAACAAGCTGTAGGTTCAACCTTATCAGTGAATAGTCACACAAACTAGTTGGGACACCAATAGTGTAGTGTGGGTGCTTATAATTATGTGAGAAATTAATCTGTCTAGAATGTGGAGTCCTGGGACCCATGGGAAACTGCTCTGCCTTGCTAAAAGAAGACACCATGGTCCTGTCTGAAGCTGAGCTTGGTCACAGCCCCTCCCGCTAGGAGAAAGGAATGGAAAAGTGATTTCAGCTCACTGATTCCTGACAGCTTTTCAGATAGTTCCACTTCCTGAGTCACACTTTATTGCCCAGAGTCAGTAAATCTCTTTTCTCAACTAGCAAGTATCAAATTAAATGTTAAATATTATATGTTTGTTTATTTCTATGCTATTTAAGCAAGTTAATGTCTTTGAATAACTCTTAAGCAAGTTCGGAGTCTTTAAATGAATGCTGCCGATGAAAATTGGTCTTGATTCGCCTAGGCTCAGCTCAGCTTCACAAATAATTATTGATTTGTTCAGGCATAGGATAAGGATAAGACAAAATAGAAGAATAATTTCTTTTTTTTTTTTTTAATTTTGTTGTTGTGTTACATCCATCCCTTTTTTGCTCCCCTCTGTCCCTCCACCCACCCACCCATTCCCCCGAAAGTCAATCCCACCTGTTGTCCATGTCCATGGTTCCTTTGAAGAATAATTTCTTAAAAATAGAAGTAGAGTATAAGAAGTACCACAAGAGATATCACTGAAATGGCTGAGGGTAAAAAATGAGAAAAGGTCTCAAAAGATAGCCAGTGTCAAGTTTTACTTAACTCAAATTTGCCTTTTGAGGGAGAACGTTAAATAAATATATTGATAGCTTCTGCATTTTCTAGTCTGCCAATAGGAGAGTTAAGAAGGAGAGTGATTTAAAAAAAGTTCAAAGTTCCCTTGCTGTATAGCTTATAGAGTTTGGAGCCTAGTAAAAACTTTTTATCTTTGGGAATTGTGCTTTATAATAATTTTTAATAAGTTGTAATTCAAAATATTACATTTTAATGTCACAGAGTTACTAATGAAATAGCAGGGACTCATCTAAGGTTTAAGAAAAATATACAAATGATCAAGAATCTGTCAACAACTTCTGATGGCTGTCAATGTTGTTTTTAATGTTTAAATGCTAAGGAGGACAGATGAAAATTATATGACTCATTGCATGTTCAACCTGCAATTTGTCTGGAATTTTTTAAAAAGTAGTAGAACATTAAAGGACAGAATACTTTTTAAAAAATTATTATTTATTTATTTTTAAAAATTTTAATGACTTTATTTTATTGTTTTTAGACAGAAGGGAAAGGATAGAGGCAGAGAGGGAGAGAGACATCAATGTATGGTTGCCTTTCACCTGCCTGCAGCTATAGACCTGGCTGGAGACTTGGTTATGTGCCCTGGCTGGGGAAGCGAACCAGCGACCTTTGGGTTCATAGGCCAGTGCCTTATCCATTATGCCATCAGCCAGGGTCTTTTGAGAGGTAAAATTTAGCTGTAGCCATATGGCCCTTCTATGAATAAAGAACATTTTTTAAAGAATTCCAGCCCAGGCACAGTGGATAATGTAGGTGCCAGCTTGCGAACCCAAAGGTCACTGGTTCCATTCCCAGCCAGGACACGTAACCGGATTGCAAGCTATGTCTCCAGCCGGGTCTGTAGCTGGAGGCAGGTGGAAGGCAACCATACATTGATGTCTTTCTCCCTCTCTGCCTCTCTCCCTTTCCCTCTCTCTAAAAATAATGAATAAAATCTTTAAAAAAATAATAAAAATAAAAGAATTCCTTGAAGGCAGGGTAGTTCATTTGGTTAGAGCATTGTCTCGCTATGCCAAGGTTTGATCCCTGGTCAGGGCACGTGCAAGAATTAATCAGTGATAAGTGGAAAGCAAATTGATGTTTCTCCTTCCCTTCAAAAATCAATAAATTAAAAAAAAATGTCCATGAGAGATTCTTTTCATTTTAAAAATATTTGCTGTTGATCAACTCTTGATTTTCATTTTGTGAGATCTCTTAGTGTTGCTCAGAAAAATGACAGTTCTCAAAGGATAGTATAGTCTCTGAGATATTGTTGTATGTGGTGTCAAGGGGAGCACAGTTAGTTTTTTTAAGAGGATTTAGAGTTATGTTTCTAACTTGGCTGTGATCTTGACCTTCTCTTAACCTCTGAATGTGCATGAAGTGTTATTTCTCTAGGTGATCTTGTAGGGAATTTTTATTCTTCTGAGTTCCATACTTAAGAATGCCAATCTTTTAAATTCACCTTTATATATTCTGCAAACCACTATTTTATAAATGGTGTATTTTTAAGAATATCCCATTTAAAATGATTAAACATCATCCCAGCATATTTTGTTGAAATATGGCACATATAGGCTGGCCAGTGACCAACCATTCATTTAGTACTTTTTGCTATGGTAACTTTTTTTATACAGTAGAAGGTACAGCTTGGAAACTTGACTCTATATGTATTTGTGACCATGGCTTGGACTAGACATGGTAATTATGCTTATTATTTCTCTTTTCATTTAAACTACATCTTATGGGTATCTTGTGATATACAGGGTGCATGCAATCAATTGGCAAAATTTTAGTAAAATAAACAACATACCACAAAAGTGTTATATTTTGAAATAAATTTATTCTTATATATAAATACATAAACATAGTTGTTATCTTTTTAATTGTTCAAAAAAGTCTCCATTTGCTGCAATAATAGACTTGATTTGACTTGGGAATCTTCAGCATGCTTTAATTAACTCTTCTTTATCCATGGATATCATCATGTATTCAGTCTTAGCTTTATCAGCCTCTTTACTGGAATGAGGTTATTTATGAACTTCCCTCTCACAAATGGTGCTTACATAATAGTCTAAAGGATTTGTATCTGGTGAACTAGGCGGCCAGAGTTCCTTTGATCAGAATTCAGAATCGTTGACACTGAGAAATTCTTGCACCTTTTTGGTGTTATGTGCTGGTGCACCATCTTGTTGGAAGATAAAGTGACGTCCATTTGTGACTTGCTTCATCCACGGTACAACTACTTCTCCCAAAACATCAAGGTAAACATCCTGGATCTTCATTGATGATCTCCTGGATTCTGTGTACAATACTTGGACTTATGAGATCCATGTGTACCTTAGGCATTTTCCTTGTTGGTGTGATGACATCAGGATTGGCATCATACACCTTCTTCGCATTGTCAACTTTATGTAAGGGATGTTATTGAAGTCCACAATTTCCTTAGCAGTTCATCCTGCATGCAGTCCAGAAATGATGGTTGCTTTAACATCGTATTCCTTCAACATGATGGTTGCTGTCAGAATTGAATATTTTATATCTGAAACAATGATGTTAAATCATAACCTTAGAAACATGGTTTTTCAAAATTAATAAGCACGTGAAATGAGGAGATGCAAAGTTATTGTCGATTGATTGTGTGCACCCTGTAATAATGTCACAAAGTTAGAAGTATGTCAGACACTGGAACCATGGATAACCAGTAGCAGGGGTTACTTTATCTTGGAGTCTGGGAAGTTTGCCAAAGTATCTCTTAAATGTCTTAAAATAGAATGTCAAAAATGGCTAGTCAGGTACCAGGTCTAATTTGAATTTAGTGTAAATCTTAGTTCTATGATTATAATTCTCTGTGACGGATTTAAATCATATAGAGATTCTGTTTTTATATTTAGAGTATAGATCATGTTCATATGTATGTTTGCATAATTTTTAAATTGGTTTACTGAATAAGTATTATGTTGCATGGCCTTATTAGACATTGATGATCAGTGAATTTTCAGAAACTCTCCTTTAGATCACACTAATCAGCCTGCCAAATAAATAATTTGCTCTCCTTTTAGGTGTTGGCGCTAGCTATGGAATTCTTAGTTAAACCTATAATCATGCATTCTTGAATGTTATTTTGATGTTCTTTCATTTTCATCAAACCGGTTCTGATTAAATTAACTACTGGTACATTATTGCTGAGTCTCTGGTATCACTTGGAAGGCAGGCAGGCGTGTAGATAGCTCAGCTGCTCCTTTAAGACCATACCTTAGCGTCATACTGCTTATGATAGTTTTGCAAATGCTGCCCAGAAAAAAAACTGGCATTTTAATGAGAATTTGGTATAGTCTTAATGAACTTTGTTCATGATCACCATATTGCTTCACTTGTATAGTTGGTCTCCCTTAACCTTGTTAACTCCTTGGGCATGTGACACAATTAGTTTTCCTTTTTATGCTACTGTTTTCTTAAATATGTAGCTTGTAATATTTTTAAGTTATAGAAGAATTCTTTTTTTAAAAAAACCTTTCTTCACCTGAGGACATGCATATTGATTTTTAAGAGATGGAAAAGGAAGGAGAGAGAGGGAGAGAAACATTGATGTGAGAAACATTGATCATTTGCCTCTTGCTCACGCCCTAGCCACAGACCGAATCCACAACCTTTTTGTTCACTGGACAACACTCCAACTGAGACAATTTCAGTGAACCAAAGAAAATTTCCTAAGGAAGAAAATGAGGAATATGAAATTATCCTTTATGTATTCTAACAATGTAAGTGCTTCTAAGGGTAGCAGGAACTCAAGGTAATAAAAGACAAAGACATAGCCATGAAACAATCAAGAGGTGAAAATAAGGAAATAAGCAAAGTAAAATATGGTTTGGGTGGAGAAAAAACATTGAAATCTTACCTAGACTAATTGGGAGCAATGAAACATTTAAAGAGGTATTACACTGAAATGCTATAGATAGGCTTTTTAAAGTCAAGGCAAATTTTATGTTAATTATGAAAATTAATTGATGAGGAAAAGAAGACACTTGTTGGAAAAAACTGGCATTTGAATGAGAATTTGGTAAGGGAACTCATCTGAAAATTAGAGACAGGATAGAAAGAACTAGATAGAAACTGTATTGGAGACCTGAAAGTTATTTTTCTGAAAGCATTCAGTAGTTAAGATAGCAGGTACACACTGTCAGGAAGAATTTATTAGGTTAAAACACAACTTCTGGAGAGTATTCTAAGGTAAGCCTGTTTTAGGCAGTAGGAATACTGAGGGAGGGATCTAGAAATCACAAAACATTGAGTAGAATGGTGGTGCTTTATGATCCTCCGATCCTCCATTACCAGAAGGAAAGGAGAAGTCCAGACAAAGCTGAGATCACTCTACATCTTAAGTAGTTTTTGCTCTGTGGGGGAAGAGAAATAAGCAATACTCAATTGTCTGTTTTCCTGTTAATGTTTACTTACAAGATAATTTAAACAATATTTGTGAATTAAATATTTTAGAATGTGAATTAAATATTTTAGAATTTTAAACCGAAGTCAGATGTGCTTTGGTTTAAATTATGTAACCTTTGACAAATTGCTGAGTTTTTGTAAGCTTTAGTTTTCTAATTTAAATTACCAGGGACAAGATTTGACTCATGGCTATTAAGAGCAGCGAATGAAGTAATGCCTTTATTCAAGTGCGAATTTATTCACCAATTCTTTTTTTAAGAAATAATTATTGAATGGTTCCTATATGCCAGCCTTTCTGTGATGTCCTATGGATACAAATGTAACATAAATGCTCTTATAAGAGCATTTTAACTGAAGATTACAATTTATTAGGAAAAGCAAAACAAGAGTATAAGTGAATAAATACTAGGCTTACCATAATGGAAACAAGAATGAATGCAAAGTCTATTTAACAGCCTGATATCAATAAACTCCAGAGATAATGGCAACGGAGATATGGGTAGGAGTCTCACTGGTTTTCATCACTCTCTTGAATTTTTTCTTCTTGATTTTATGAATATGAACAAATTTCGTGCATAATACCAAAATTTATTAGCTGGCCCTTTCTTAAACTTTAAATAATTGGTAGGTGTGGACATTTAAAGAAACCCTGTGAGATTTATTAGATCACTGTAAGAATATTTCTATAATTTATAGTTTATAAGCACTTTTGCATCCTGTCATTTTAATTTATTTGTATTTGAGGGTCTGTCGTGCCCTTTCCTGCACTGCCGGCCCTGCTCCTCGTCCTCCAGCTGCTTTGTAATGCTGGGACTCTTACTTTGTTTTCAGTTCACACTTGCGTAGGAATTGTGAAGAGACAAACTTTGTGTAATAACATTTTAAACTGAAGTCCAGTACATTCTAGGTGACCCTTAACTTTATTTTTAATTGTGGTAAAATACACATAAACACAGTTTATTACCATTTTAACTTTTTTGAAGTTAGCAATGTTAATTAAGTACATTCACATTATTATACAACTAGTCTCCAGACCTCTTCTCATCTTGCAAAACTACAATTCTCTACTCTTTTAGGTGGCTCTTTAATTATGACTATTGTTTTTTGTTGTTGTTGTTTGTTTGTTTTTTTTAAAGATTTTATTATTTCCAGAGAGAGGGGAAAGGAGAGAGCCAGAGAGGGAGAGAAACATCAATGTATGGTTGCGTTTCACCTGCCTCCAGCTATGGACCTGGCTGAAGACCTGGCTTGCAACCTGGTTATGTGCCCTGGCTGGGAATTGAACCAATGGCCTTTGGGTCCAGTACATTATCCATTGAGCCATCAGCCAGGGCTGAGTATTATTGTTTTTGCAAAGAATTTACAAACATACTTTGTCTACTTTGTGGTGGTATTTCTTTCTTTCTTTCTTTTCTTTTCTTTTTTTTCCCAGCTTTATTGAGGAATAATGATATATATTTAAAGTATACAGCATGGTATACTTTTTTGTGTGCACGTACAGTATGAAAGGATTGCCATGACAAAATCAAGATAACACATCTATCACTTCATAGCTTACTCCTTTTTTGTGTGTGTGTGTGTGATAAGAATGCTTAAGATCTACTCTCAGCAAATTTCAAGTATATAATAAAGGGCCTTTTACAAAAAATAATAGTATAGTCTTTGTCTTTTCCGTCTGACTTAATTTCATTTAATATAATACTCTCCGGGTTCAGTCATACTGTTGTTGCAAATGTCAGGATTTTCTTCTTTCTTATGGCTGAATAATGTTCCATTGTGTGTATATACCATGTTTTCTCTATTCATTCTTTGACACTTAGGTTGTTTCCATATCTTGTCTGTTTTGAGTAGTGCAGCAATGAACATGGAAGAGCAGATAGCCCTTCCAGGTACTAGTTTATTTCCTCTGGATATATACCCAAGAGTAGGGTTGCTGGATCATAGGTAGTTTCTGTCTCTAATTTTTTGAGGAGCCTCCATATTGTTTTCCACTGTGGCTGAAACAATTTGCATTCCCACCAACAGTGTATAAGGGTTCTTTCATGCTTACATTTAGCTCTTGCCTTTTTGATAATAGCTGTCTTAAGAGGTGTGAAGTGGTTTTGATTTCATTTCCTTGTTAATTAAAACTCCTAAAAGAAAACAGGGAAAATGTTCCTTGATACTGGTCTTGGCAGCAATCTTTTGGATTTGGCACTAAAAGCATAGGCAGCAAAAGCTGAAATAAATAAGGCAACTACATTAAACTAAAAAGGTAGCCTGAGGAATGGGAGAAAATATTTTCCAGTGATATATCTGGTAAGAGATTAATATCTGAGATACATAGGGAGCTCATATAACTTAAAAGCAAAGAGACAAATAATCTGATCAAAAAGTGGGCAGAGAATCCTGACCAGTGTGCTCAGCAGGTTGAGTCTCATCTGCAAGATGGAGGGTTGCCAGTTTGATTCCTACTCAAGGCACATGCCTGGGTTATGGGTTCAGTCATGGTCAGGAGGCAGCTGATGAATATTTCTCTCACAAAGCTGTTTTTCCCCCTTTCTTTCTTTCTAAAAAGAAATACATAAAATCTTAAAAAACAAAACAAAACAAGATAGTGAGGACCTAAAGAGACTCCCCCCCCCCCACCAAAGACTAATATGTATATGAATACATATACAAATGACTAATATGTATATGAAAAGTACTCAACATTACTGTTCATCAGAAGGTTATTTCTGAAGCAAAGATTTTGTAGATGGCTTTAAAATAAAATGTCATATAGTGCATCCTTAATTTACAATTGAAATTAGAATGTGTGAAATATTATAGTTCAGTACATTTAGAATGACAGAAGTAAACTTAGATGGCAGACAGCTTTGTGCCTTTTTTTTTTTTTTTTAAGAAATCATATAAAGTCTAGTCAGGTTTGGTTATTTAGGCAATGGAAATATCCAAAGTTAAGTACATTTGGACTTCTAGCTAGGTAAATATACAAGGCTAGGAAATGGCCTTATCTTTAACATAAGCACTTAATAATAGGTAATCTCTACAGTTTCCACTTGGGTTGATAGTTATTTTGATGGTTTTCTTCAGTTTTAGTAGCTGTTATAAACTTTCATTTATTCAGTGACACATATGACACATACTTTAAGGAAACAAAAGTCTGATTTATTTAGAGTATCTTTCCCTTTAATTCTAACATTCAACTCCTTAAGCTTTTTTTTTTTTTTTCTTTTGCAATGTGATACCTGCAACCCCTCTCCCCCATATGTAATAGTAACATTTGTATTGAGGTAAGTTTTCTTAATTGATTATATTTTAAGTCTTTTTGTAGCCAATGTAAACCAATATGATCTTTCTAATAGGAACCATTATTGTTTTTGTGATGGTTGTTCTTTATCTTGCAAGTTATTTGTGGCAAGCACAGCTATCACAGGACCTTGAGAGTGACTTGATGTTTTATCAGTTTCATATTTTATGATATTTTCCATTGAGCATTTTATTTTGAAGTCTATCACACATTTTATAGATGAAGTGCAAATAGAAATGGAAATTGCATTTTGATGTTTTGCATCTTGTCAGAAAGCCTTTCGGAATACCTTCTGGTTGCTGCAAATTTTATTTTTGTAACAGTAATAAAGTCTTGTAGTCAAAATAGAACTCTTCCCTAACAGTGGTTTACTTTATACTTTTGTGACTTCATAAATAGAAATATATAATTATTGACCACTTTCTCCCTGTCCAAGAGCCAGCAGTGTTGAAACCTTTAAGTAAAATGTGCATTTTAAGGAATTAAATTTATTTTTAAGAAGTCTTTTAGTTAGAAAAGCATTTTAAGATATGTCACAAATCCAGAAAATTTTATTACTAAAAAAATTCCATCTTTAACAAATAAAGAGATCTCACAAATTAATAAAGAAAATGCCAGGAATCATAAAGTAACTACTGGCAAAGAATATATACAGTGCACAAGAAGAAGCACCTTTATACAAATACAAATTAAAACTTCCCTGAGATATTTTTTTTACATAGTTGACTGGCAAATATAAAACCTAGTAACATACTTTATATTTAAATTGATGTGGAGAATCGGTTCCTCTCAGTTTTTTGGTGAGAGTATAAATTTGTGTAACTTCTCTGGAGGCTTATTTGGAAATATTTTTTGGAATTTTAGTGCACATACTCTTTGAGCACTTAGTTTTAAAATTTTATCCTAGCTGTATAAATGCACATATATATGAAGGTTTATATGCAAGGCTATTCGTTCAGGGATAGCTCTTTAATGAGTTCTTGGTGTCTTTCACAGATACTTGCTTATGTGGGTAGGATGTCTCTGGAAGGATATAGAAAAAAGCTAGTAACAGTGCTTGCTTCTCAGGACTTTTTGGAGGTAGAAATTTACAAATATTGAAATGAACTAATCAGTGTAACATTTGATGAGTTCTAATGGATGTGTAGACCAATGTAACTCAAACTATTAAAATATAGAACATTACTGTCTCCCTCAGAAAATTTGCTCCTGTTATTCACCAATATTTTTTACTTTTTAGTGATTATAACTTATGTGTAATTATTATTTTGACGTTATAATGAGCCTATCAGTTTGCACTGTTTCATTGGCATTCTCACTGTGAGATCTATTGACAGAATATCAGCCAACTCAGGATCTTTAAGAATTGATCTAACCATAAAATCAAGGAGATCCTAATCTAGCAGGAATCAGTACCGTTGTCACCAACCCTGTTGGGAGGGCCGTATGCTATCAGATACCATTTATACAATCAGACTCCTGGTGGGGGTAGAGAAGATGGGGTATCCCATGGCTAGAGGAAATCTTAAACAGTCTCTGTAGGAATACTGTCAAATGGAGGTATAGAGATTGTAGCACATTGATATAATAAAAATTAGTTACTTCAGAGGAGATTAATCTTTTCCTAAGCATTTTATGGATTTAAAATCGTAGCAGATTCTTAAGTTGCCTGATACTATAGTTTGCATGTATAAGAACCACAGTACAAAAGTAGTGCTAGTGATACCCACATAACAGAACCATCAATGTCAAAATTTTCTTGTGCTTAAGTCATAATATTTTTGCAGGTGTGCTAGCTGATTTTCATAATAGCTATTATCATCTAGAAATATAATTCATTAAAAACTATCAGAAGCCTGTTTTAGTAAATTTATAGTTTTTAATTTTATGGTGTTATGTTTTTAAGCATTTTTACATTATCAATATTTAATTTGTTAAGTGAATTGGGTTTTTTTGAGTGCATACTTATTACCATAATATAACAGTTGTAATGATGTTCATCTCAAAGCTTCTGATAATTTTTGTGCCCTAGATCAGTCCCTCTTCTCTAACTTTGCCTTGGGTGATTCTCTATGGTACAGAGTAAAAAAAGAAAAAAATCATCTAGGAAGCTCAAAGTCTAGGATTTTGCAAATTAAGTGTTTCTATAGTACTTGGTAATATTATTATCATAGTGATATTTGAGATTTGTCTAACACAAATTTTGTTTATATTACATTTATTAAACTCTCCCAATACTGCCTATTTAATAGGCACAATTATTCTCAATTTACTTAAATGCCAGAGGTTAAGTTACTTGCTCCTAAGTAGTAGAGCTTGAATTCAACCCCATTTCCTTAATTACACCACTTATTCTGTCTACTCTTCAAAGGCTGCCTTAGATTAGTTTACTAGTAGCCACCACTGGTACTACTGGCTTTAATTTAAGGAAAATAACCCAAGTTCTTCTCAGAGGTGTTATTTCTTGTCACTCATCAAAGCAGGCTATTTGTATGACCTGCAACCCCCTATCTCAGATAGTTCACTCAGCATTCACTTAGCATAGATAATCAGTGGCTTTGTATTTTTAATATCTTGCTCTAATGGTTTTAGGACATGAGCATGGTAGTTACTTATGTTTACCTACTCTTCTTCTTTCTCACCTTTTGCCACAGCTCAGTTACCATAGGGTGTTTCCAGTGTTCATATAGAAAATTACTGTAATGGCAGGAAGAATGTTGAGTGGCACTGTGTTGCTTTCCAAGTAAACATATCTCTTTTAAAAGTTTTAACTTCGCATTTGAAAATTAGATCTATTGATAAAATGTGCTCTATTTTTGAGCTACAAGTAGCCTTATTTATCTTACATGCCCATTTATTGCATTATCATGTAGTTTCTGTTACTAGGATAGCATACTTTTGGTAATAGAATAAAATTTAAAGGTTACGTCTGACATCTTATTTACTTACACTTAAACCCTTTTAGTGTAGGAGGGGTCATTAATTACTAGGTCTAATAATTTTATTTCTGGACAGTATTTCTGGTGCTTCTCGTTAGCCAATGAGCAGGAAATGCACTTGCTTTTGGAAAGTGTATTGCCAGAGTTCAATATTTAATATAAAGCAGCCATTTACTTAATCATCTCTCATTTTTTATTCTCACACAGAAGAAAGAATCTTCTAAATCCAAAGTCAAGAAAAAAGTGACCAAGGTTGCAGAAGCTAAAAAAGTGATGAAGAGAAATTTTAAAGTCAATAAGAAAATAACATTTACTGATGAAGGAGAGGTAAGACTTTTGTTTATATCAATTAGCCTATGGTAAAATTGGTGTCACAGTAGGTTGGTTTACTTAATGTCTAAGAACCTATCAAGGATGTTAAGTGAAGACTAACTGCATGGTCCAAGTATTATAAAGTTTGACTGTCCTACTGATTTAGCATTTACTAATGAGAAAAAAAATGTTCCTCTAAAATATTCAAGGCAGTTCCTTCACTGTTACTGCAGGTATTCCATCCACTGTACACCTGTAGGCAAGAAGGTTTTATTTAGACAATAAACTAAGATACTTCTTGGTGATAACAAGAGAGTTGGTTCTGAATTTCCTAAATTCTGCCTTTATAGATTAGATTTTTCTTGTCATGGTACCATCAACATGTTCTGTGGGGACAAGTACAGGTAGTAACACAACTACTTGCTACAGCTTTTTGCTGGACTTTAAAAAGCTTTTGCTTTGCCATTCCTCAATTTTAGGTAGTGTTGGTATGTTTCATAATTGCTGGTTCGCTATGGGAAGCAATTCTTTATCTTAAAATAATCTCAGACACGTAGGTGCCTGGTTTTCTTCTCATCATTACCTTAGTCTTAATATAAGTACATGTATATCTTACAGAGTAGGGAAGGGTTACCACTCTCAGATTGCTCATGAAAGGTCATTCTATTACATATCTTTGTTTTTAAAGAGGGAGGACATCTAGAAAGTCCAGTGACTACCTAAGAAGTAATGGCTACAAGTTAATAGATCACTGCAGGGTCTCCTGAATATCATTTCTTGGTTTCACTCTCACCAACCTACAAGCTTTCCTGTCATCCTAACACAACACACAGCACTCACTCTTAACCATATCTCTTGTTCCCTGTCGTCTTTTTCCCCCACAGAGCAGATAACTATGTAATTTATTCAATATTTATTTGGTTGTTGGCCATTTCTTATACATGGAAGAAATGGAGCGAAGATATTTGTTGAGTTTGCTTACCACGGTGTCCTTAGCATTTAGAAAAGTGTCTGGCATATAAAGCCCTCAAAAAAGTTTGTTGAGTTAATGACCCATTGTATAATACCCCAGTAAAATAATAGCTTTTTATATGCACTGTAATATATCACATCGGATATTTCATCACAAATATAAGTGTTGCCTAAGCAGTCCATTTCCGTTTAATTTTGAGGTTGAGAAAGATTTGGGTGTTTCTTTGGAGAGGGAGGCTTTGCTTCAGAAGCCCAGGTTTGCACTAATAACATGGAGTGAAATGGTGTATAAATCATATGAAAATGAACAAAATGAAGTGCCATTCAAAGTTGTAGTTGCAAAGGAAGCCTATATAATTGATTAGCAATGGATCTTTATGAAATTACTAAAAAGAGGTTGCGAGAAGGCTAAACAAGAATGTAGATGTGTACTGCATCGCATGCGCACTGTAAAACAACGTTTGCGCTGTTGCGTAATGAGGCTCTTTACTGTGCTAAGTCTAACTGCACACATTATAGTGGTTAGCTCCCTGGTGAATGTAATCCCTAAACTATAAATGTTTCAGTGTAAACTTCTTTTTGATAGGCGCTTTGTGTGATGTGAGCCATGTAGAAAATTCTTATCTAAATTTCTGAAAGAAATGATGCTGTTTGTTCAGCCCATGGAGGATGGACTTTTTCACTCTGATAGAAAAAGAGGTGACGAATCAGAGCAATGGATGGCGTACTCTGTCATTGCCACAGCTGGTCTTCTGCTGCTTCACTCAGTGTCAGTGACTGCTGGCCTGACTGTTCCTGCAGGACACTTGGGAACTCCATTTGTTGCCAAAAATTGAGACTCTGTAGGAATCTCATCTTGAAGAATGGCTGGTGGCCACACGAGGGAGAGGAGGCATTAAATGCCTGTGATGTGTGCGCCTCCAACTTCCATTTGCCTGCTGGTTAATTAGCAGCTTTTCAAAAGCAGCGGCAGCTATGTAAATACTTCTGGTGATTACCTATTAGGTAAAATAAGCAAATCATTTTTTGTCCAAATTGTCTTTAGAGTTTTAGTGTTAGCTTGGAAGACTCTTGAGTCAAACAAACAAACTTCAGATAATGACACAGATACCCGGAGATTAAGTCATTTATTTAGGATTGTGTAGTGGGCTGGTGAAAAGTCAGGATATTAAGCTACGTCCCCCAACTCCCAGATTCTCTGTCGCTTCATATGTGCACATACACTATATGTGTACAATCATGTAGATTCAGGCCTGTGAAACCCAAACTGATTTTCTTCATGCTTAGTTATTTCAGCCTTTATGTGTTATACAGTTGATAGGTGATTCATTGATCAATTTTGAGCACCAAAACTGTACTGGGGTTGGGCTCTGAGACATATGACTGCCCCCAAGGAAATAAATTCTAGTCAGAAACTCAGGAAAGTAAAACAACCTAGTGCAGTGGGAGAAGCATTGGAAGTACACAGGCACGTGGCAGCTGACGGGGAGAGCGCGCTCCAGTCAGCCTGCCTGTGGCCCTGTGCACATCATCTGGAGTCAGTTGGTGGGATCAAGCGTCCCAAGAACACTGTGAAATGATGTTGAGGCAACTGCCTTCTCCAAATGAGTTTATGAAATTTTCCTTTAATCTTGCTTTAATTGGAAAGGTCTTTTCTGTGTCTTGCTCACTTTAATTATAAAGTTTGTTAGAAAGTTTAAGAAATACAGGTAGTAAGACAGAAAGTGTGTGTTGTGTATGCACTTTTTCAAAATCATACAAAGGGAAATGGTTTTCTGTTGATGTTCTCTGTCTTCTGTCCCATACTGAATTTTTTCTCTGTCTGCAGTTGGTTCAGCAGTGGCCACAGATGCAGAAATCTGTCTCGAAGGATACTGAGGAAGAGAATGACACTGGTGGTATCAACTTAGATAAAGCAAAAGAAAGGCTTCAAGAAGAGGACAAATTTGACAAGGAAGAATATAGGAAGAAAATAAAGGCAAAGCATCGGGTAAGCTTTTTCCATCATGATTTAATACTGAGTGAAATTTAATATGTTTCTTTACATACCTAGGTATTCATGAATAATCATTTTTAAATTTTCTCTATCACTTCTTTTTCTGTGACTATTTTGTCATTTTATCTATTCTTTCTTTCAGTTGGTATTTATTGACTGGTTTCTGAGAATGTCACCTAAATTTGCTTTTGGTTGCAGTGACCCAAGTAATATTAGTATTTTTCTTTTTAAAAAAGTTTTGCCCTGGCTGGTGGTTGAGTGGATCAGGCGCCGGCCTGTGAACCCAGAGGTCGCAGGTTTGATTCCCAGCCAGGGCACATAACGAGGCTGCAAGCCAGGTTTCCAGCAAGGTCCATAACTGGAGGCAGGTGAAAGGCAACCATACATTGATGTCTGTCTTCCTCTCTGCCCCTCTCCCTTCTCCTCCTTCTAAAAAATAATAAAATCTTTAACAAGTAAAAAATGTTTTAATTTTGAATCCCGTCTGGGTAGCTCAGTTGGTTAGAATGTCAGCCTGATACACCAAGGTTGTGGATTTGACCCCGAGTCAGACACATACAAGAATCAACGAATGAATGCAAAAACAAGTGGAACAGACAAATTGATGTTTTCCTCTCTCTCTTTCTCTCTTTGTCTCTGTCTCTCTCTCTCTGTCTCCCTCCCTCTCACCTCTCTCCCTTCTCTTTTAACCTCTCCCAAGTCAATTAAAAAAATTAAAAAGTAAAGTTTTAATTTTGACATAATTGTAGTTGCACATGTAGTTATTAGAAGTAACAGAGCTCCCATGTGCTCCATTTCTATAACTTGTCTCTTCAGGAATGTTGCAGAAGTGAAACATTGTAATATATAGCCTTTTGGGATTGACTTTTTCACTCAACATCTCATCCAAGTTGTTGTGTGTATCATTATTTCATTCTTTCTATTACTGAGTAGTATTCTATATTATGGATGTCCCACGGTTGGTTTTACTAGCCACCTGTTTGAATGACATTAGTGTTGTGTTAAGCTTCAACTTAATAGTTATATTTTTCCTATAACATAATTACTTGGTAATGAATATAAGATCAAACATTATATTAAAAGGAAAAGAAAACCATTTTATATATATAGAGAGTGCTCCTATATATAATATGTATGTGCCCCGTTGGTCTTAGAATTGGCAGTTTTCTTTTATCATGATATTGCTATTCTTTCACACCTTTATTTCCCTAAAAGTAGATATTTTGCTAGGTAAAATAAGTCAATTAATGAAATAAAATGTATTTACATTTTTCTTTTCTTTCTTTCTTTCTTTCTTTTTATTTATTTATTTTTTAAAGATTTGATTCACCATCTTTAGAGAGTGGGGAAAGGAGAGAGGGAGAGAGGGAAAGAGATATCAAATATATGGTTGCCTTTCACCTGCCTCCAGCTACGGACCTGGCTGGAGACCTGGCTTGCAATCTGGTTATGTGCCCTGACTGGGAATTGAGCTGGCAACCTTTGGGTTTGCAGGCCAGCACCTTATCCACTGTGCTACCAGCCAGGGCCCGTATTTATATTTTTAAAGAAGTTTCTATAGCATACGTCTGAGACAATGAATGATTTCAGGGTGTTACAACATCATACCTAGGAATCACTGCTATCATATTAAATTATGTATTAAGATATTTTTAAACTTTTTACTGAAGACCTTATTAACAATATCCTGAGAAGGATTCTTGGAGTTTTTGACACCTTGTAACTATTTAATGGCCCCATACATTTTTTTTAGAGAACAGCAATTCTTGACTCTTTAAATTTGATGCAGCTTCACAGTAGCATTTGATGAATGAGAAAATATATATTGAAGGTAGTAGCTTCAGGGATAGAAATGAATTGTGAAAAAACATTTCAGAAATAGGGAGAACTAATGAACCTGAAATACACTGGTTTGCAGTTGTTGGACATTTATGTTATTGAGAGAACTAAACATTTTCTGCATTGCGCTTTTAGTAGAGTACTTTAAATGGAACTAAAAATTTTAGTACTTTTAAGAGTGTCAGTAGCTTATCCTGTGTCAACCCATAGGGTACTTTGAGTATTTATACAGGGGAAGATTGAGCATAGAACATTTTATTCTTTTTTTTTAAATTGTAGCCAGCAGTAAAAGAAATGTGAAGATTTTAATATTTTCCCCTCTTATCTTTCCTTTCACCTCTTTTCCCCCACATGTGAAAGTTTCTACTGTATCTAGGTAGTGGAGTATTATTTCTGAATCCTTTAGAAACTTAATTTCAGATTGACTAATCATTCATTTATTACACATTTCTGAGCAAGAATATGAAGATAGAATACTTACAGTATGTGCATTCCTCTGTCCTCAGGGAAATTAAATCATACTTACTACAGACTTCTGTCACTGAAAAAAAAGGTTTTTGAAACTTTTCTTACATTAAAAATTTTGAGATGAATAGTATATTCATGTTGTTTTAAAATCAAGATCACAAAAAAGTCTTGCTTCTGCCTGTATCTCATTCTTATTCATCCTTCTATCCCATAAGTAACTTATTGTTAATGTATCCTTCCAGTTTCTTTATGGAAATAGTAGTAAAGAGAAATACTTACTGTTATTTTCTTTCTTTGTTACATAAAAGGCACTATACTATATCTACATTGGTCATGTTTCTATTTCCACTTATTTTTGAGCTTTGAAATAATTCATTTTCTTTTCTTTGCACCATTGTTAAAATATAGCATATGATTTTTGAACTTTCACTGTGATTGTCTCGCAGCAAAGTTGTACAGAGCTGTTTTGGGCTGACGTAGTTGTGGGAGAAATTACAAGAACTTTATGTTTGTGATTTTGTAGTCACTACCTCTGTAATTAAAATAGATGTTAGGTCTTTTTGAAAAACAAACAGAAGGTTGTTATTTTATATAAAATGGGTATATTCTGCACTATGTGACCCTTGGCATACTTCCCATATTAGAGGTTGCAAATACATAGCTTGAAAAAAGCACAAGGAAGTGATTAAAATAGTCTTCTATCCAATTTTAATGTAAATACTTCTTGACAAGAAATATGTTTAGTTTATTGGTATTTTTATTAGTAAAATTAATCATTTACTCATATATAAGTATATGTGTGTTGAAGTATCTGTGTAGAGAAACTTTCACATTTGTAAGCACTTTGCAATTAGTATGTCTATTAAAGTAGAATACTTAAGACATAATACAGGTGCTCAAAACGTCATGTGTCAAGTTGCCATGGACTGGATTTCTGAATTACATGGCAAGTTTTAACATTTGGTGTAATGTTTGATGGAAAGAATATGGTGGAATACTTACACTTGAATCCTGAACCTGGCAAAACCTAGTCTAACCTGGGATTACTAGTCACCAGTTTGGACTACATTTTCCTATTCCTAAAAGCAAGAGCCAATTGCAGATGATCAGAGAGATCATCTGACTCTGTGTGTACTAGTGAGACATGGGAATGATATCCCTGTTTCAAAAATAGAATTTAGAATTTAAATTAGTAATTTTCCCTTGCTGACAAATTGGGTTCCTTGCTTGATGATAAGGCTTCTTTCTTCTCTTATTTTCCAGAAGTTACTAAACTTTCACTTTAAAAACTGAATATATTATTATCCTGCATGGATTATTTTTAAATTCCTTCAGATTTTATTCATCATTTTCAAACAGAAGGGCAGGGAGAGAAGCATCACTGCATGGTTGCCTTTCACCTGCCTCCAGCTACGGACCTGGCTGGAGACCTGGCTTGCAACCTGTTATGTGCCCTGACTGAAGAATCTAACCAGTGGGTCTTGGGGTTCGAAGGCTGGCACCAATCCACTGAGCCACACCAGCCAGGGCTCTAACTGAACACATTATTGGTTTTGAAGTTTTACTTTTTTTCCTATTTCAGTATATTACTTAATTATAATGACAATTCCTAGTTCTTCTAGGGTAAGGTTTTACCCAGGGCAACTGTAATCATGTTTCCGTTGAAGCTACAACTTCTGATTTTGTTATTTCTGTGAAACTATATGAAGAATTTTACGTTCCTAAAGAATACTTGTAATACTAACTTTAGGTTCTAAGAATAAGCTTTACTTAAGATTTAAAAAAGGTAAAGAAACTGTTGATACAAAATTATGAATGGGAAATATGCCTGAAAGAGTTTTAAAAGTGAAAAGAAAACTTTATAAAGTCTATAATGTAATTCTGTATTTGATACATTTTTTAATGTGTCAATTTTAGACATTTTCATAGACTTAGAAGTATCCTTTCAGCATGTTCAAAATATTTCATGATTGTTTTTTTAGTTTTATAGTTTTATAAGTGAAGTTAGTCTTAGTAATTCTGTTTGGAAGTAGTTGTTTGCTCCTGCTGTTTAAAATTAACAGCCTTTCACCATAGTTTTGAAAACATACTAAGTCTTTGTAATGTAGGACTCAGCTATTCATTTTTTTCTACCTTTTTTTCCTCCATGCTGTTACATCTGTTCTTGACTCATATTTTCATCTGCCAAATTCTGAAAACTTGGTAATTTGTATCATGACTCCAGTAAATATCTTTCTCCTAAAGATTTAGAAAGTGAGCAATAAGAATTTTAACTAGTTTATAAAACAAAGCATCACTGGGAATAGAGTTTTAGCTGCCTGCTTATTAGAACTCATAGCTACACACTTGGGAGACTTCAGGGCCCTTGTATAACTGTTTGGGCGACTTAGTTAGGTGCTTTATTTCTTTTCATAAGGCTTCAGTGTAGCCATTAAGCATCATTTTCTTCTGAGACCATTCTGGTCCTTAGCATCCCCTGGCAATTCATAAATAACTTAACTAGGCCTATTAATATTTTCTCTGCTGAATCTCTTGAAACCATTCATCAGAAGTAAAATTAGAGCACAAGCTGTAATTTTTATGTACAAAGCCATATATTTTAGTAAATTATAAAGGCAAAAACACTACTTTTGCATGGAAACAATGTATTTTAATAATTCAGTCAGTCATGCCCTATGAAAGATGGGCCATGGATCACGTTACTGAAAGGATCTTAGTTTAATGGAAGGAAAATCTGCTCTGTGGTGTGTCATCATTCTTAGTTCTGAAAGATGGCTTGTATTTAGGGAGATATTATCCGCTATAACAACTGAAAGTTGAGAGAAGCAATTCATTAGGAAGCCTTCTTTCATTCCCTTGAAATTTGCTTTGAGTGCCTATCCAATTTGGATTGTGTTCTTAGGTAACGGCTGTGTCTCAGGCTAGTGCTGTGGAGTGCTTGTAGAACTGGCACAGCGCCGCTGGGGGTCCACTAACTACTAATACCAACATTGGTAAGTTAGCAAAGAATGAAAGGGACTTGAGAAAATCTATTATGTTGTTGACACAGAAGTTAGTTGACATGTAATCCAGGTATATTAACATAATTTTATATGGTAGCCAAGAAGGAAATAATCAGGCATTTAGAAATACTAAGAACAAGAACATGAACAATAATGGGTAGCAATTAGTTACTTGAGCCCTGTGCTAAATGCTTTATATATATTAAAAGCTAAAAATTAGAAGGAAGAGGCAAAGAAGGGGAGCAGGTTAGATAAGAACCTAGTATGGAAGAACCATGGGCATGGACAAGTGGGATTGACTTTGTTGGGGAGTGGGTAGGTGGGGAAGAGGACAGAGGGGAGCAAAAAAGGGGATGGATGTAATACAACAATAAAATTAAATTAAAAAAAATAAAAGCTAAAAATTCACTTCTGAAAGAAGTGAACTACCTCATTTTATACACGATAAGATTAAAACTTAGAAAGGTCACACGATAAAATTAAAACTTAGAATGGTCAAGTAATTTGTCCAAGGCCCTGTAGTTTACATATAGCAGCTTTGGGACTCATTACCAAGGTCTGTGTTACTGTACAGACTTTGATTTTAACTATTCAGTAATGTTCCTACCTAATTTAAACCATCAGGCATTTTCTTAAAACAGGGTAACTCTGTATCAATGAATAAAAAGGCTGAGGATGATAAGGGTGGAGGATATTGAAGAGGGAATAACAAATGATTGGAGTTGTTCATGTTTTCAGAATAGGAATAAAATAATTGTTAATAGTTCACAGTTTAGTACCCCATACTTATATTGCCTTTCCCTTAATATTCATTGCATAGCTATATAGTTACTAGTATCAGAATCTATTTTTAAGTAGCTGTGGCCCTTTAAGAGCCTAAGGTATTGTCAGAGATTGGTCTGGCTTATATGGTCTTAGGAAATTTTACTAGCGTCAGAAGTGTCATCACGAGGGCAAGGGACTAAGCATCTAAGTGCTTGATTCTAAAATGGACCTTATGAATAGACCTATTTACAGGGGGAAAAGGGATCCCCTTCCTGTACAACCCTATCCCCTTTCCACTTTCAGTTCTTCCTACTTGCCGTCACAGCCAGGTTGTTTATAAAAAAGGAGCTAGCCTGTTACTAGAGAATCTTTGCCTATAATTTGGAGGCATCTGTTTGGGAGATTTCTGTTCTTATTTTCATGAGCTTGTAGGAGCCTGAGATACCTAGTCGAACATTTTAGGACTTAAGCCCCACCTTTATTCCAGTTCCCAAAATGAGACAAATACTCCAAATTGCATAGAACTTATCACCTGTGTGTCAAGTCTTTGAGCTGTTTATTATCTCTATTTTTCTTAAGTTCTTTGTTTTGTGAAAATTTTTTTTAACAGCACATGGTGTTTGAGAGGCATGGTGATTGTTAGATTGATGGTCAATAGCTGGTTACCGGTTAGGAAGCAGGGATAGAGTTTGGTAATACTGGAATCAAGGGGTCTGGCAAGATTAGGTCATAGACTACAAAGACTGTTTTGCCCATTCCTGTATACCCAGAGCTTACCATCGGACCTGGTGCCTAGTAGCTCAGCAAGTATTTGAAAGAATTGATTAGTGAATGAGTGTTTCCATATAAATTTTTCTCTTTATATCTGTGTTGCAATTATTGCACATTTATATATTAAAGGCCAGTCTTTTATGTTGATTAAATGAAACTGTTGAATATCAGCACACCTCAACCTTTTAGACCAGGGACCAGTTTCATTTTTCTCCATGGATGGTGGGGATGGTGGCGGGGGGTTGGGGGGCTAGAGGAGAGGGGAGGTCCGGATGATTTTATTGCATTACACTCAAGCTCACCTCCTGCTGTGGGGCCTGGTTCCTAACAGGCCCGGACACCATATTGGCATGGCCTGGAGTTTGGAGACTCCTGGAATAGGTAACAGATCAACCTTATAGTATTTGAAGTTCTGGGAAAGTCTTAGGTTTATGAAGATTTTGTTTTTGGTGAGAAGAGGATATCTTCAGAGCCAAAAATCTTTGTAATCATTCTTTTACTCACTTTTGTCGACCAGTTTTCTTTCCTGGAAAAGAGGTTCCTATAATTCTGAAATAAGGGCTGATGTCTCTTCCTTCTCCCTATGACAGCTGGGAACCGAGTTCCTCACCACATTGGCAGTTGCCTGAGGCTCATACAAATAGGTTATGCTCCTACCATCTCCTGAACTATGAGTTATATTTCCAAGTTTGTACATCTCCAAGATTGTCATAGAATGAAAATTATTTAAATACATAATCTTAACTGCTGGTGAAATTCATATGTCATGGCACTTTTTTTCTGGGAGCTAATTACTATAGTGTGTATGAGAAGCCAAAAAAAATATGTCCAAAGGGAGTATTTTGTACCTTGAAATGTGATTTTCCTGTTTTCCAATCCTATGTCAATTTGATTTTATTATTGAATTTTGGTGCTCTTCTTATATTTAATCATTTGTAGCGGCAGAAGTAAGAACAGAATTTTTTTTCTTTTTATATGACAAATAGCTTTTGGTACTAATCCTCATAAGTGAAATAGGAAAATAAAGGATTTAAAGTATTTGGACCACATAAAATTAATGCATGTGGAGGGGAACCCCAGTTATTGTATCTAATAAAATTCAATTCTATTTTCCCCTCAAGTCATTGTACTCTAACCTTTTATCATGATGTCTTGTCATTTATAACATCTAATTTATATGCTTATTTTTAAATAATTTTTCCTGCCTTAATAAAAGAAAAAAATCGTACTTGCCTCTATCTTTTTCTTAAATTGTGTATTACCATAAGTCTACTCCCTGTGCTCCTCTGTTTAAAGACTGTTTTATACTCTTGCCTCTTTAGATAAAGTGTTAACATTGCTTTTTAGGATAATAATGAAAAGTTTTCTAATTTTCCTTTTATTTCACCCAGTATTTAAAGTTTCACCACCAAGTCATGTTTACTTCATATTGTGTGAGACTTGTGGCAGAAATATTAAAAGGAAAGAATTGTCTCATTTGCATGCACATGTGAATTTTGATAGCCAATTTAAATCTGAAATTTAAAATATACTTTACTGATTATAATATTGTAATTAATAATGGAATTCAGTAGTAGTGGAAATTGTCAATATAATTTTTTTAGTGCTGTGATTAAATTGGCTAGATCAAAAGTCTTAGAATAGAGGTTGTATTTACTTGTATAGAAATGCAGTTTTTCTGATGAGAACATATTGAGGTTATTCTTTTGAACACTGAAGAGCCATTTTCAAATATTACAATGTGTTTGGAGAAGACCAGCTACTGGATAATTATAACAAAAGTCGGTGTGAGTGTTAAATGTAGTTAATTATCTGTTAAGATGAGCAAGAATTAATTAAATAATTATCCACAGAACATTAGCAGGAAAAGAAATACTGTAAGAATGAAAGACCATTATGGTAGCAGATCATTATTAATAATAAAAGGAAATGCAACATTTATCTAGAACACACTGGTAGGATGAAATCACTATGCATCTATATACAAAGCTAAAAAGACTTTCTAATGGAGGAGCAAGGGGTGTAGAAGTGCCCTGGAGATGAGGGGGTTGAGGATAACTCGGCTTTAGTCTCAGGTTCATCACTTACTGGCTTTCTGACAACAGACAAGTTACTTAATCACTTTGCTCTTCAATTTTTCATCTAAAATGGGAATAATACTTCTACATTTTGTTAATAGATTTAAAAATATATGTAAAATGCCTAGCACATTGCTGATATTTAATAATTCAGACCTATTACTGTTAAGTAAGAAATCACAATAGCAATAATGTACTAATGAGCAGATACATTCTAATAAAAGCACAATTTTATCACTTTCTAGTTATTTGAGTTTTTTATGGCTGTAATATTAAAATTAGTTTAAGCAACACTTGAAAGTCACTGTGATCTTTGAAAAACAACATGATACTGCTCTGCTTAATTTTACCTTCCAAAGCACAAAAACATTTTTCTAGAAGAGAGAACTAAATTGTGTATCTGTGAAAGAGAGAAGAGAGGTAAAATTATGGTTACATGTACCCACAAACTAAAGCTATCTCTCAAACTAAGCACCATTATGATCAATTTTTAAGAATTATGTTCTTTAGTATTTTGCTGCTTTAATTTATTTTATAGTCTGCTATTGTTTGTAGAAAATCACTAATTATTACCAACTTTTATGGAAAATTTGGATGCACATGTTTAGAAACTGCCACCCCTTGCCTGTTTTTCCCTTCCCACAAATTGAGGAAACACTGAGATTATTTTACTTTTAGTGGTAGAACACCTCTCATAAACCCTTAAAAGAACCAGTTCAGGAATAGAGGGTGATAATAACTGTTGCATTAATTGGCTGCTTATTAAAATAATACCAGGCCTTATTTACTTTTGTTACTAAAGTCACGTCTGTTAAAGCCTTTAAACCTTAACTGTTCAATTTTTATTAGAATGTATTGGAGAAAAGTATTAGACTTGGCATACAGAGAGAGACCCAGGTTTGAGATCAGTCTCTATCACTTACTTTTCGAAAATGAACAGGCCAAGTTCTTTGTTTTTGTTTCTTTAGCTTTCCTTTTCCCCTGACCTTGGTCCTGCAACTTTCAGGTATCTTTAGAATGTTCCTTGGTATAAGTAATTGCATGTTGTTTAAGTTTTACCTGCCCTTTTAGCTGTATATTTTATTTGGAAGTCAAAGTAAAACCTACTTTCTCCAAAACTGAGAAAAAATAATAATCACAGGAAGTCATAGCTTAACATGATGCATTAAGGGTAGAGCCATTTGAATTTAATTTTTTTTTTTTAGTTTCACTTAGAATTTAGCTTTTATTCTGTGCAGTTTGAAGCTGTAGCAAGTGAATCTCTGAGCTCTGTGAACTCCCTTCCTCTTTGAGACTTTCAACATTTATGTTCCCACTTTTTCATAAAAGAGTCCGTAAACCCAGGTAAGGTGGTTAACTGCAATTGCTTGTCCTTTTCAATGCTGTAAGCAACAGAGCAACCTCAGATCTGCTCAGAGTATGTATTAGAATCGGCTTTTGAGCATGGAGAAAGCCATGTAATAGACATACAACGTAAAGTATAATGATAATGACAGAGTACCCAGATTTAGAAAATTTGTTAATTCTCGTGTTAATGAATGTTTAATGTAATAGTGATGGTTGCAGTTTCATATCACTTTATGAAAAGAAAATTTTAAAAATATATAAATTGTTAGCTATGAACTTTGGCTTGAGAATAGCCTTTTCTATTACGTTAACACTATTCTTGAAGAGGAAAAGAGGTTTTCACTTAAAATTCTTTTCAACCCTAGTTGGCTCAGTTTGTTTTGAATTTTAATATTGTATGTGTTTTTTTAAAGAAAAAAATGTTAGTGTTGGATTTTCTGACTTTTATTACCATTGGAAAACTAATGGGGAAACTACAAAGCAATTTAATAAAATAATATACTTTATAAGAATAGTCTTTTATTGCTTTTTGTTTGAGAAAATAGTGCTACTTTTCTAAGAACCCCAAAGATTTCATATCCTTATAAATTCTGTGTTTAGACAGAGGAAAAGCTAACTAGTCAAGATTGCATTTTTTTTCCTTTTTTTAATTCCAGTATCCAACATTGTGTGCCAGTCGTATATCCCTAATTGTGCTAAGTACTTATATATGTTATTTTATATCATTCTCATAGCAATTTTATGAAATATGTGTTCCTAATAGTTTCATGGTTAGATGAGAATATGAGAGAGAATATAAATAAGTTGCTCAGAATTGCACAGCTAGTTAAGTGGTAGAAATGGGATTTGATTCCACATCTGTTTGACACATAGCTAACAATTGCGAATATATATGCCAATCTTATAAATACTTAACAGCAATGAGTGAAAAATAAGTGTTATGAATCAGTTGGCTTAAGAAAAAACTGTTAGGAATATGTAGTCTGGTTTGCAAGTAATGGATGAAAGTTTGTATGTTGCTGATTCTCCCCTTCTTCTTATAGGAGAAAAGACTGAAAGAAAGGGAAGCCAGAAGAGAAGCCAATAAGAGACATGCAAAGGTAAAGAAAGGTTTATATTTTAATGAGAAAGTCTTTATAACACTAACTGGAATTTAAATCTTACTCATTTCTGTCTGCCTTTTATATTTATTTATACATCATGACCTTCAAATTGAATTTTAAGTCTGTGTGTGTCCATAATTTACTTTCTCATATTAATTTGTTTTCTATGTCATGCAGGATGAAAAATGCTTAAGATAATTTGTTTTTTGGCCTTTGCCCTACTACTCTACAACCTTTTTTTAAATTATATATTGCACCTCTGAAATATAAGAGATGGTTAGCCCTGTGAGCCAGGCCTGATAGGATTTTAAACTATATCATCTTTAGACTTGGTAGACAGTCTTTGTGAAACCAACCTGATAAATAGATAACTGAAAGCATTGGTTGCTTCATTTTAACTCATAGAATCTAGGGGAAAGCTTTCTGTGTCTCCCATTTGTACTACACATTCTATAAACAGTAATTTTCAGCAAGTTTATATATACATATAAATAGTTAACACCATCCACATGCAGCAGTAATTTTTATTCAGTATGTTTGACACCAAGAAAAGTTCAGCTTCTGTATTCTGAGGATATTTAGGAGAAATGACTTCCTAACACCAGGGCCCAGTAATGTATGTCATGTCTAATGCTGTATCTCTTTGTGCTGTGCCTAACTAGCCATGATTTCTTTGTGGCAGTTAGCAAAGATCCAGCTCCCCTGAGTAAGTCCATAATGTTTGTCATTTTTTCCATGCTGGCCATAGCACTTAGAGTCAGTCAGAGACGATAACTCATGTTATAGTTCTGAAGTGGGAAACAATTACTCTGCAGTACAAGATGAAAAGACTGCGTATATTCAGTATAAATATCAATCTGCCTTCAAAGGTACCCAAAATGAAGCTATAGTGTGTGCAGCCTGACTGCCAAATCAGATGGTGGGTTCTGCATATGCTTTTAAAATGAAGATGGTAACTGTCATGGTGTGGAAATTAGATCTTAGGGCTAGAGTGGGAAAAATTTAAATTAAGAAAAAATGTTAAATTTAATGAAAGCATTTGATATTTATGAATGAATGTTGGGTGTTCATATAAAACATACCTGTTTGTTTCACTAAGAAGCTTCATTTCTGCATGTAAAGTTATAAAATGGAAGTTATAATCAAGCCAAAAGAAAGCCTTGTTATATTTCCTTTGTCTATATTCATGCACATTTGTGTATTACTAAATACAATTTATTTTTTATACTTAATACTGTATGCTTTGTCTTTCATAGTGTTTAAACTATAAGAAATTGCTCTCACCCTTGAGCTTGCCTCTGGTGTCTCTTTTTATTTTCTCATAAATTGCTGTATGTATTTGGTTTTGATTCTGTGCCCGCTGAGAAATATACAGACAAAAGGTTGTAAAGGCCAGCAGAGTTCATGTATTCCATTGGGACTGACCTCTAAAGTGAACTCCAGCTAAGCCCATCCCTTAACTCCTCGTCCCCTCCCATATTTGTCATATGTGTTTGTTTTTTTGACATTTAAGAAAGAAGGAGGAATTTACTGTCAGGAGGACATCTCATTTTTGTATAGCCCACCAAGGATAGTGCTGGTGACAAATAGAAGAGGCTCTGTAGTTTACATGGCTTTGCTGCTCAGCCAGGCACTTTCAATAGACAAAGGCTGTGTTTTCATATTACTCTGAATGGTTGAGCTGCCTCCATTTCACAGCCTCGTCTGAGTGCTCAGAGGTGCCAGTCCTCGTGTAAGAGCGATATTAGCAGAGGGACAAGTGGATGGGTTGTAGCCAGAATTCAAGCATTCCTGGAGACACCAAGGACTGCAGTAGTGACAGATTCAGGCTGACTGATGGAGCCCAAGGAATTAGCTTTGAATCAATCTTTACACACAGAGCTTTTTTCAAATGAAAGTGATGGGGGGATGGAGGCCCCCATGGCTTTTCAGATGCCCCTTTGGAAACAGACCCAGAAGATACTATTTGGAAGGATTCTGTAAAGTGGTGACGGCCCAGAATTCTGTGATGTCTAAGAAGGGTGTGTATGGCATGGTTATTTTTAATCATGTTTATGTTGATCTGAGCTATGTAACAAAAAAGTAGGAATTTACTCAGTACAATTCCCAGTATAGGTCCTCAGCCTTTTTCAACATTTGTGAATAACTGCTATTTTTTTCTTCATATCTTACTGTTGGCTTATTGGCTCAAGGATCCTCTCATTATAAAACTACAGATAGACAGTGATAAATGTTGGTTACGGTTCTTTCTAACTTTTCTAGATCAGCTTTCCTGTTGTCTATGTGTGTGTGCTTTAAATGATGGACATGATAGTTTTAGAGAAAACTTTGCCCTCTCTTTAATATATGTAAACATAATCATTGTGTGATTTGAGGCTGTGTCTCCTGAGGCCCTTTAGTTAGCTTCAGTCTAGAGCATTCTTCAGTCACAGAACCTATAAGAATTCCAAATAGTGCTTTAGTGGTGGAAAGAAAGCGGTATTCTTAGACTTTCTGTACCAGGAAGTATGGTCTTACCTAATTGTAGCTATTTTAAAAAATCAATACATAAAAACAAAGTGTGAGAAAGGGACTCACATAGCTGTCCTTCTGTCCTATTTGTGCTTCTGTCAGCAATAATTTATGAAGAAGAACATAGAGGACACAATATTATTTTTAATTGGAATAAAGTGTTTGAATAAAAGTTAATGGAATTATCTTTTATTTCCAAGAAAAGAGACAATGATGAGTTTTCAAGATGATAGTTGGTGGTTATCTCTACCCTAACGTAGAAAATATTCCTAAGAAAATTGTTTTAAAGCCTGAGTGCAGTAAAATAAAGTTGGAATGGAACTCTCAGGAATTAGTTACAACTCTTTGTTAAAAGACAGATCTAAGATCTGCTTAGAATACGTTACATGCAGTGGAAGGAGTAGGAAAGAAACATGAAGTTGAAACTTTTAAGGTTTTTTGGATACCCAATATTTAATGATTTGGGAGACAAGTTTTTTGGCTGTCAAGGCAGTAACAGAAATATTTGAAATGCACAATGGACTTTTACTTTACTTGACAAGATGTTGTATATACTTGTAACTTAGAAATTTTAAATTGAGATCTGAAAAAATAGTTGCAGCAGTGCTCACTAGACCACATTGTTTTTTGAGTTTAGGGAAATTACATAACCCTGGAAATAATAGCTTTATCTCATTATCCAGCTAGATTTATTTCCTCATGTTACTTTGATAGTCACAAGTGCTTGTACCAGCCTGTGGTGGCTGGATGGATTTTGCAGAAATGTAAAGAAAGGAACAACAATGCTGAAACTCGAAGAAATAGATCCCCTGAAGTATCTCAGCACTCTGCTGCTTTTGAAAAGAAAGTAGAATTCATTTTTAAAATATATGATGTCATTAAATCTGAACTTGGATGGTGAAGGAGCAAAGAATAGGAAACAGCACTCAAACACTAGAAAACTAAGCATTGCTTTAAACATATTCCAGATGATGCTTATGTTTCTTATTTTTTAGGTGTGGGAATATGATATTAATCAACTAAAATTATGTCAGTCATTTTAAGGTTAAAGTTTAATGGTTGTACATTTTAACTTGATTTTTTAACTTTTTTGGCCTGGCTTTAATGCACTTTTATTTTGCTGACCCTGGGGTAACTTTATTTACTAACAAATAGTTTTAGGACATAGAATTTTGGTTTGGTCTCAATTAGGTCTTTCAGGATTAGAGATCCAAAGAAAGAGAAATTGTATAATTTTAGAATATGAATAGGCCTGAGAGAGATGATCTGGAGTGGTTTTCTAATGTAGCAGTCTATAAAGCCTTTCTCTGGCCACCAGTAGTTTCATAAAGCAAAGCTAAATTTATTAATTTTGATAGGGACTTCTTTCCTTTTTTTTTTTCTTTTAGCTCTAGAATGTCCTTTCATTTATGAAATAATAGTGATTTTAAAAATAATCATCTGACAAAGTAAAAAATTCTTCCAAATCTTTTTTTAATTTTTCCTGGTTCATGAAATTTAAGATCTGTAGGGCCTCCACTGATTTACTTCAGTAGCTTTAGATAGTACTTTGAGTGGCTTAGGGGTTCTGCTAGGTATTTGAGGAACTTTCCCCCCTAGGAGACCAGAAGGTCATTTGGGCAGGACTCTATGCTTCCATTTTATTATTAATCAGAGAAGCTTTATATATTTTTTTCTTTATGTGTACTGAGCTTCCAGGAAAGCTTTTATTTGAAATAATAATTCTACTTAAATACAAAAATACATGCATAATATTTTAAGAGTAGCCAAATCAACGAATGCCAAAAGCAAGTAAATGAGTTATCATCTATTGTCTCTGGCTTCTGGTGGTACAAATAGTATGTATACTGGGCCTACCTGAATCTTTCTTCCCTGTTTTTGTTATTGCCCTGTGCTATTTCCGCATATAACTTTTTATCTTTTTTCTTAATAAAATAAGCCAGTCAGTGAAAGACAAATACCATATAATCTCACCCATTACAGGACACAAATAATGAATAAAACAAACAAACAAGCCACACAGAACCAGAGACATGAATACAAGGAACAGACTTTCGGTGTGAAGAGGGGAGGAGTGAGGGGAGAGAAGGAGGCAAAGAAGGGGAGCAGTTTAGTCAAGAAACTAGCATGGATAACCCATGGACATGGACAACAAGTGGGATTAACTTTGGAGGGGAATGGGAGGGTGGGGAAGGTAAGAGCAGGATGGGAAAATGGGATGAATGTAATACAATAACAATAAAATAAAATGAAAAAAGAAAAACCTGATCTATGGTACATAAGCTAACAACTGTTTATATAAAATTACTGATGGGAAACACATTGAGTAAGGAGAGAACTCTGAACTATGACTAGAAACAGACTGGGTCTACATTGCTGAGTGACCCTGAACATGTCATTTCCCTTTCCGAGCTTTAAAGGCTGTGTATGGCATGGTCATTTTTAATCATGTTTATATTTATCTGAGCTATGTAACAAAATAGTAGGAATTTACTTAGAGCAATTCCCGGTATAGGTCCTCAGCCTTTTTCAACATTTGTGGATAACTACTATTTTTTCTTCATATCTTACTGTTGGCTTATTGGCTAAAGGATCCTTTCTCATTACAAAGCTATAATTAGACATTGATAAATGTTGGTAGTGGTCATTTCTAACTTTTCTAGATCTTAAAACTGCATGTATTCTTTATTGACAGGATTCTATTGACTAACACCAATTTAAGATGTTTAAATTGGTGTTAAACAATTTAACACCATTTCGTGTATTTTGTATAACCCTTTAGCTCTCTTGGCTTTTTTCTTTTATTTTTTAGCATTTCATAATATTGAAATGTTACCAGTTTCTTTCTTTGTTCTTAATACAGTTAGGATTACAAGGGCTCTATAGAATCAGTTTATTTTAAACCAAATAGCTTTCAATAAAAATTAAAAACAAAATAATAGAAACATAAATTTGTTTATAGTCCCAATTCCCAGGAAAGCAAAGGTGTTCCCTAAAAGTAAATTGCTTTCCCATTTGAAAGGACTGAACTCTTGCAGGGCATCATTTTCTGTTCTGATACACTTATTTAATGGTGCTCTAAATGAGTCATTTCATTTCTCTAAGCAAACTGCTCAAATAATACCTTATTTTACTACTAAAATAAGACCTAGTATGCTGTACTTATACTTTTAAATAAACAATACTGACTCTTATAGATGATGTGCTTTTTTCTCTTTAATAATCTAAGTTAGCAGTGAAAACCCAAGTAGATGTAGCTTTTATTGAGATTCTAATGTTGTTTTGCTTTGGTTTGCTTTGGGATTAATGTCATGCTTTCCTTCTTCCCTTCTCTCCTTCTCACCCTGTTTATAATGAAGAAAGAGATTACAAGTTTGAACTTTTAACTATCTTATATTACTTAAGAGTTTCCTTGTGTTCCCTTGCCAGAGAATTGTCCTTTTCTAATCATGAAGGAGAAGAGAGAGCACTGTTGATGATATATCATCTGTATATGAATACATGCTGTTCTTTTAAGACTCAGCTTATTTAATTCTCCTTATAATAATTTTCTGACCCTCTCAAACATAGTAGATGCTTTCTTTATAGTTCCTATTTCAGTCTCCTGTGTAAAGCATCTGTGAGTTTATAGCACTTATTTGGACAGTATCTGTCATTTCCTCTCAGACCTACAGGGTGCACCTGATAAAGTGGCAGTAACTTTGCATCTCCTTAGTTCGCGTGCTTCTTATTAATTTTGAAAAACTACATTTCTAAGATTATGATTTAACATCATTGTTTCAGATATAAAGTATTAAATTCTGAGAGCAACCATCATATCGAAGGAATATGATGTTAGAGCAACTGTAATTTCTGGACTGCTTGCAGGGTGAACTGCTAAGGAAATTGTGGACTTCAATAACATCTCTTTACACACAGTTGAAAAGGTGAAAAAGGTGTATGATGCTGATCTTGATGTCACCACACCAACAAGAAAAATGCGTAAGGTACCCAAGGATCACACAAGTCCAGATATTGTACAAAGAATCCAGGAGATCATCAATGAAGATCCAGGAAGGTCAATGCACTCCATAGCAAGAGAACTGCAGGTGTCAGATGCACCTGTTTCCAAGATTATTGCTGAAGATATCAGATACAGATTGCTTGTTCTTAGAAGAGGCCAGTTTATGACACAGCAGACAAAGGAAAGCGCTTTGAGAAAGCAAGGAAACTGCTAACAAAATTTAAAAATCCCAAAGAAAAAAACCATCTGATTTTCTTACCCAATGAAAATAATTCTCAGCAGGACCAAATAGTCAACGGAAGAAACAGCAGGTGGCTCTGTGAGAATCTTAATGAAGTCCTAATTGTCATGAAAACAAAATTTCCTGCTACAGTGATGGTGTTAGGTGTTATCAGCAATGAAGGAGATATCAAGACCCTGCATTTTTCCCACAAGGCTTGAAGGGGACTGCTGATGTTTACCTTTACATTTTGAGAGAAGTAGTTGCACCCTGGAAGAAGCAAGTGGCAAATGGACGTCATTTTATCTTCTAACAAGATGGTGCACCAGCACATAATGCCAAAAAGGTGCAAGAATTTCTCAGTGTCACAATGTTCCCAAATTCTGATCAAAGGAAATCTGGCCGCCTCATTCACCAGATGCAAATCCTTTAGACTAGTATGTCTGGAGCATTTATGAGAGAGAAGTTAATAAACAACCTCATTCCAATAAAGAGGCAGTTAAAGCTAAGATTGAAAACATGATGATGTCCATGGATAAGAAAAGTTAATGAAAGTGTGCTCAAGATTCCCAAGTCTTTATTGCAGCAGATGGAGACGTTTTTGAACAATTAAAAAAATAATGATTATGTTTATGTATTTACATATAAGAATAAATTTATTTCAAAATATAAATTTTTGAGGTATATTGTTTATTTTACTAAAATTTTGTCAGATAATCGCGCATACCCTGTATGTCTTGTTCTTTGTATCCCATCACAGTGTTTGTTTGGTAATAAGCACTTATAATAATAAATATCTGAACAAAGCACTGAATGGGTGAATGAATGACTTAAAGAGACAGAATACTGAATTAAAATTTTTTAATATTTTTTATTTGGTAAACTACATAGCAATTATTTTAGTGTTTTTTTTCTTAAATATATTTTATTTATTTTGCTATTATAGTTGTCCCAATTTTCCCCCCTTTGCCCTCCTCAACCCAGTACTCCATTTCCTCCAGCAGTGCCCCCCTTAGTTCATGACCATGTGTCATACATGTAATATGGTCTTTGGCTTCTCCATTTCCATTATTCTTCTTAACATCCACCTGTCTAGCCTCTAGTCACCAAAGTGAACTTTTTTTTTCCTTTCACATCCAGACAATTCACCATTTAATTACTGCCTTCTGTCAGCTTCTCAAATTATATTAATACAAAGTTTTCTTTCCATTATTTCAAAATGCCTACATTAATTCATTTATTTAAAGAATTACTCTTTTAAGTAATACAAATTGCAATATTACCTACCAAACACATGCAAAAATACATTTACACAATACATATTTTTACACATATTTAAAGTACATACTGGATTTTGAAGAGCTAATACAAAAAATTTAAAATATACCAATAGCTTACATAATTATTACATGTTAAATGATAGTATTTTAGATATATGGTAGCAAATTAAGCAGTTTTTTTCTTTAATACTTACATTACTCTGGAATGCTATTTTTGTGAAATATATCACAGAAATGGTGCATTGCAGAACTCACTTTTGTGAAAGTTGTCCTAGAGACAGTGCCAAATCCATAGTAAAAAATGAATTTGGTTGAGTCAGATCCTCCCCCCTCCAATAATACAACTCAACTTTATTTTAAGCTACTGGAACTACAACTTACTCTTTTTGGAGCTTTCCATCTTAAAAAGTAGATTGATTTTTTAAAAAAGATTTTGTTTATTAGTTTTAGAGAGAGGAGAGGGAGAGAGGCAGAGAGACAGAGAGACATCAATGTCTGGTTGCCTTTCACCTATCTCCAGCTATGTACCTGGCTGAAGATCTGGCTTGCAACCTGGTTATGTGCCCTGGCTGGGAATTGAACCAGTGACCTTAGGGTTTGCAGGCCGGTGCCTTATCCACTGTGCCACCAGCCAGGACTGATTATTATTATTATTATTATTTTTTGTTTTTAAAGATTTTATTTCATTAATTTTAGAAAGAGGGGAAGGGAGAGAAGCAGAGAGGGAGAGAGACATCAATGTGTGGTTGCCTTTCACCTGTCTCCAGCCACAGACCTGACTGGAGACCTGGTTTGCAACCTTGTTATGTGCCCTGGCTGGGGAATCGAACCTGCGACCTTCGGGTTCTCAGGCCGGAACCTTATCCACTGTGCTACCCAGCCAGGGCTGATTATTATTATTATTTTTTTGGCTGCGCACAGTTCTTCTTTCACTAGCCTCTGTTTTTCCTCTACATGTGTTTTACAAGTTGAAGCCTTCAGAAATAATGGTACTTGCAGTGCTCAGCTGGTCCCCAGAATTGAAATTATTATGTCTACTAGTTGAGGTAAAAAAAAAAAAAAATCCCTAGGATTGAATTAATTCTGTAGAAGAGTATTCTAGCTATTTTTTTGAACTTGTGGTTGACTTCCTATGTGGTCCTAAACTAACCCCTGAACTATTGAAGAGGCTGTTGAGGTAGATTTGGGGCCCTTCATAACTGGAAATGTATATTGCCACAATTTAGTTGAAAGGAATCTCATCTAATTTACATGCTAATATGAGAATATATATTATCTATGTACACGAATCGTATAGTTTAATAGTTTGCAACTTCCATCCAAATTAGACTTTATTCCCAGCATCTTTTCTAACTTGAAGATTGACTGATTTCACAAAACACACATGACGAGTTGGTTGCTATTTAAACATAAATTGCTAACAAAATCTATATATTCCATACCACAAATAAGCACATATTTTGTAACAGTGAATAAGAAAGCAAGCATGTATTTTATGTAATATACACCCATATTTTCTTTTCTCTTATTTTTAATTGATTTGATTTTTGAAGTTATTGCAAGGAATATGATTTTCCCATACTGTGAAATGATTCCATCTATGAGATTCAGGAAAATACGACAGGGTAGCTGATGGTGATTGGGAAAACTGTGTGAGGTTCCAAGGTTCCCACTTTGAAGGGAACTGAGCATCATTGTTCTATGTACAGTGTTTCTTGTATCTTCTTAAATAAATGTTTCTATTTTTCATGTTACATGGCTGGATACCTTCTGGACAAACCTTATTTACTCATGATGTCTCAATTTATTAATACTAGTCAGTTGCAACACTTACTAAAGACCGTAATCCAAGTAATACTGAAAATATCAATAGCCTCTAGGTTAAATTTACCAAAGGATTTTGTATAGAGTTTTGGTCTAGAATAAGAAATGTACTAGCAGCATTAGTTGAAAGTGTGATTTCCATGGCCATTGTAAAACATAGTAGTGATGAGTAGCTGTTCTCTTCACTGCCTACTATGTTGCAAATACTGTAAATGAAGGATTGCTTTAATCCTCACCAACAGCACTGTGAAGTAACTGGTATTATTTTCCATTTTTAAATGAGGTAATTGAGGCTTAGGAAGTTTATATAACTTGCCCAAGATCACATAACTAAGATACAGCAGAGCCCTGCTTTGAACCTACCTTACAGGACTCCAAAGCCTGTAACTTCACATTTAAGTATTAGGCCTTACTGTCACCTCATTTTCAAGGTAGTTAAGAGTATTCACATTTGAGAATCTTAAAAGCTAAACTAGAAAGTGCAAATAAATAATTTTTCCTCATGAAATTGCTCTCCTTATTTACAATTAATTGCATTTTATATTAGGTACATTAAGAAACAGAACAGTTCATTACAGAACCACTGGAACATAACAAAGTATTGTTAATTTCCTATTAGTTTCTATGAAACCTCACCATGATCCCAGTAATCAGTTATTTCTTATGAGCCAAATATTATGAAACAATCAACTATTTCCAATCCATGAAGATCAGTTAAGCTTACCATATTCTCCTATACTTGACTTTCACATGAACTTTCCCTGATGCCTGACATGTCTGTTCCATTGCTTTTTCCTTCTAACACTATTTCTTTTCACAGCCTTGCCTGCCTGCTGCAGACAGAAGTGGACATTTTTTCCTTTCTGTTCCACTATACTTCTTGTACATCACTTTGCCATGATACTTAATAATTACCTCTCTCATTATTATTCTTGTTATGAGCAGCAAGTGAGGTTTTTTTATAACTGGCACAATACTAGATGCCCATAAATGTTTATTGAGTAAATCAATGAAATACAGGTATACTTATTCTTCAAATTAATATTTACATGCCAATACTATGTCAATAACTGTCTTCTTGAAACCCAGTAATTGGGCCCATATAACACAGTGGAGTTGCCTCAAGTGCATTTAAATTTCTGCCAAACTGGGAATGTACTTGTGAATACATCCAGGGCTCCAAAGTTGTTCTTCCTTTCCAACCCCATCTTATTTAAATAGTTCATCATAATTTCAGACAAATTCATTGTTATATTAATGTTGCATATCCTTGATAATAAAACAGAACGTACAGTATTAAACTCTGTAAACAGTCAGGATCCTTTTAGAATACTTGACCCTACTTGCTAAGAACTGAATGAATCAACTTTATGGTTGAAGTGTACTAATATGTATGTAATGATTTTCCTTTTCTTCTCTCCTTTCATCTAACTTAGCGGCCCTCAAACTTTAGTGTAGGTGATTATATAAAACTGTGGATTATACTTTATGGGTGATAGAATGGTTAAACTAGAAGGTTCATCATGTTGATTTTTACCTTGCTTGCTGACTTTGGGACATAACCCTCATAGAAGTAGTGACTTCACTCTGTCATCCAGTAGCTTGCTCATAAATATTTGATTGGCCAAAATAGAGAATTCTGTTAAAAGTTCTATATTGGCAGTGTCATGGTGAATATTGTCTTTGATGGCATTGAATATATGTTATCTGAATAATTGCAGCCTATTTAAGTGTGGTTATTAGTCCATGGGAGAGCTAATATTGAAATGCAGATTTGTCTCTGCCTTCTTTCTCACTTATGACTACTGAGGGCCGCAGTGGGTGTTAAGGTTAAGAGTGACCCTAAACTTGCCCTGTGCAAGCCACTACCCTGAGAACAAGAAGAAATTTTTCAGAAAACAAGTCAGATTTGTTCCTTTTAAACTTGCAGTGCAATACCAGATTAACTTGAGACAGAATTTAAATGACAATTTCAGGAGTTGTTTCTTCTAATATTTCATAAAGAATGTTTCTTCCATAAAATTTGCAAAGTAAAATGTTCTAGCCATATAAAAGGGGGGGGGGTGCAAAACACATCTGAATAAGGTGTCAAAAAATGTTCGTGTGCTATATCCTCTCTCATCTATCATATACATATTCCCTTTATGTTATAGACAATAATTATGTTATTTAGTGTTCTGTGTTCTGATGGACTCTGTTCAGTTGTGTGGTCAGTTAGGTCCGTATCAATACATTAGGACTCTGAGTTCAGATTGTACCAAAAAAGAATAAATAAATTCCTGCAATGCCCTTTGTACTTAATTGACATTTATTCTGCTTATCTCAAATTAGAGAGAACTTGACATATTTATGTTTAAGTTGGTGATTTACAAATAGGTCTCTAACAGAACAAATTAAACTTATTTGAATCATTGTGGTCAGTTGATAATTATATGGTTGAGTGTGTGTATTCTAATGGATAGCATATACTCTCTATACTTTGTAGAAACTATGTGAGCATGTGTGATGTATGTATGATCATCATGATCGAGAAAACTGATGTTTAAAATCATTGATCCGTATTTTTATGTGTTACCATTCACTAATGGTCTGCATGATGAGAGAATTTTGGGGCTGTTTATAGAGCTGTTTTTGACTGTTGGGAGATTATACCACCATAACTTCTAACGTAATATACAAACAATACCAAATATACTAGGTGGAGGGCAAATGAGTGTTTTTCCTTTTCCCTTAAGATTTTGCTTCATAACTCAGAATCCTTTCATATGTACTAAGAAATAGAGACATGTCTAGAAAACACTAGAAAACTTGGTTTAAATGATTCTCAGACTGGTACAAAAATCTCTGTGGGCCTTCCATCTTTTTCTTTTTCTTTTTACTTCTTTTTCTCTCTTTTCTTTTTCCATTTTTATTTCATATACTTAGCAAACAATCAGTAAGCACCTACTACATTTCAGACACTGTTCTAGGTGTTGGGAATAATCTAAAACTTAATTTATTGTTGTTGTATTATAGTTGTCCCATTTTTTCCCCCACTGCTCATCCTGTCCCCTCTCCCATAATCCCCATATGTCATCCATGTCCATGTGTCATTTATACCAGTTCCTTGACTAAACTCTTCTCCTTCTTTGCCCCTTTCCTCCCTTACCCCTCCCCTTAGTCACTGTCAGTCTGTTCCTTGTTTTCATGCCTCTGGTGCTATTTTGCTCATTTGTTTGTTTTGTTCATTAGGTTCCCTTATAGGTGAGATCATATGGTATTTGTCTTTCACTGACTGGCTTATTTCACTAAGCATACTACTTCCCAGTTCTATCCGTGGTATTGTGAAAGATAGGAGTTTTTCCTTCTTTCTGCTGCATAGTATTACATTGTATATTACATTTTGATCCATTCATTTACTGATGGGCACTTAGACTGTTTCTAGCATTTGGCTATTATAAATAATGCTAGTATGAACATAGCGGTGCATAGGTTCTTCTGAATTTGTGTTTCAGGACTCTTCAGGTATAATCCCAGCAGTGGAATTGCCAAATCAAAAGGCAGTTCCATTTTTTAGGTATTTTTGAGGAAATTCCATACTGTTTTCCACAGTGGCTGCACCAGTCTGCATTCCCACGAAGAGAGCTCTAGGGTTCCATTTTCTCCACATCTTCACCAGTGCTTGTTGTTTATTTGTTAATGATAGTCATTTTGATCTGTGTGAGGTGGTTTCTCATAGTATAAATACCTCATGTACTAACCAGTTGCACCACTGGAGCCCTGTCATTGTGGTTTACCCTCTGATGGATAGTGATGTTGAACATCCTTTCACGTGCCTGTTGGCTGCCTGTATGCCCTCATTGGAGAAGTATCTATTCAGGTCCTTTGCCCATTTTTTAATTGCATTGTTTGTCTTCCTGGCGTTGAGTAGTATGCTTTCTTTCCATATTTTGGAGATCAAACTCTTGTCCAAGGTATCACTGGCAAATACGTTTTTTCATTTGTTTGGTTCCCTTTTCATTCTGCTGATGTTTTCTTTACCTCAGCAGAAACTTTAGTTTGATGTAATCCCATTTCTTTATTCTTTCCTTTATTTTTCCTTGCGCTAGGGGATATATTCGTGAAAAAAAAAAAAATACTGCTGCATGGGATATCTGACTGCCTATTTTTTCCTCTAGGACTTTTATGGTGGCATTGCTTACATTTGTCATCTAACCATCTTGGGTTTATTGTGGTGTATGGTGTAAATTGGTGGCCTAGTTTCATTTTTTTGTATGTGTCATTCTAGTTCTCCCAACACCACTTGTTGTAGAGGCCATTTTTACTCCATTTTATGTTCCTGCCCCTTTGTCAAATATTAATTGACTGTAGAGACCTGGGATTGTTTCTGGGCTCTTTATTCTGTTCCATTAATCTTTATGTCTGTTTTGTACCAGTTTCTAAAGGCTATACCTAATTCTGGAGATGAGGGATAAAGCTGATTCTTAATTTTCAGGTATTAATGATACCCATTAATCCTGTGAAATACTTTTTTGTTAATAAGGAAAGCCGTTTGAGGGGATAAACTTTTACTTGCTGCAGTGTTTTATGTAGGCTACAGAGTGACCAAACTGTATTGCCCCTCCTTTAAGCCATAAAGACTTCTCTTGGACACTACCATAAGCCAGTATTCTAAAAAGAAAAGTTAATGATGGGTAGAAGAATTTGTTACATGAGGTAATTAATAGTACTAAAAATATCATTGAGAAGAACTTATTTTTCTCACTGACATCTTTTTTTATCCTGTAAGAAATTATATATGAAATGTTTTATAATTATAATTATAAAGCTCTATTTAGCTAATCTTACTACTGTTGTTATTACTGCAGTTATTGTTATCAACAATATTAACTATTTCCTATTTGCTATATTGTCTTGCTTTGGGGAAAGATGTAGGCAGATGTTTTCAATGTTTTACGTTGTAATATTTTTCCTTTGCCTGTTATGTTATTACTTGATGGGAACTCCAGAATTTGTTGTTTATGGACTGTGTTGGTATAGATATTCTGTAACATTACAAAGTGTTTTATCCTTTTCATAACATTTTTATCAAACATATCCTACTCAAGAGTTTATGTAGTAACTGGAAACATTATAGTCAACTGACAGTTTAAAAAGTTGCACTACAGAAAAGTTAGGTAAGTGGCTTGGTTAAGGTCATATACATAAGTAGTATGTTTAAAACTTCTAATGTTTCTCTCAGGACATAATATGTAAAGGTCTTCTGGCATTATTTTAAGAGTTGATCTGTTTTCTATCCTGCATGTTTTGCATTAGTGAATCTCACCCACTTGCCTTGAATGTTATCAGAAATGTTCATATAGGTCAATATTTAATTATGAGATCTGGAATATATCTCTGATTCCCTTCCTAAATCACTGCATAGTTAGGTATAAAAGTCACTGTTAAAAAAAAAAAAAAATCACTGTAATTCACTAAGCTTTACTGTTTTTTCACTAATAATACAACTACTTGGGAAAAATACTTGGCAATGTCTGCTAAGCTGAACGTATGCCTATCCTGTGTTCTATACTTCCTCTTCTAGGTTTGTACCCAAGGGAAATTCACACTGACTACCAAAAGGTGTTTATATCACAGCATTGTTTATAATCATCAAATACTGGGTGGTTAGAGCATTGTCCCACACACCAAAATGGTTGCAGGTTCCATCCCCAGTCAGGGCACATACCCAGATTGCTGGTTTGATTCCCAGTTGGGTAGTGTGTGAGAGGCAACTGATTGATGTTTCTCTCTCTCCTGTCTTTCCGTACTCTCTAAAGTTGCTAAACAACCCTTGAGTGAGGATTAAAAAAGAACTACTGGAGAGGCAGTTGAAAGGCAACCATACATGGATGTTTCTCTCCTTTTCTGACTTCCTTCCCCCCTCTCTAAAAGTAATAAATAAAATCTTTAAATAAATAACTACTGGAAATAAATTGTGGATATTGAAACAATGAAATATTATGTAGTATGAAAAAATTATTGCTACATGTAAAAAGGGCAAATTTCACAGATACTGAGCACAAAAGACTGCACACAAAAGAGGAAAGAAATACTATAGTATGCCATTTATATGTTGAGTTTTTTGTTTGTTTTTTACAGTTGTAAAGGGCACAGTATTTGAGGTTATAGTTAGAGTGGTGAGGTTAACTTTTGGGAAAGGAAGGGTTTGTTACTGAGAACAAGCGTGATATGAGGGGTGCTTCTAGAGAACTTAGAAGTGTTCTGCTTTCTTATTTTGGGTGGTATATACATAGAAATGTACTCTTTTGAAAAATTCATCAAGCTATGTGCTGATTATATGTGCATTTTTCTGAATGTCATATTTTAGCTAAAAATATCATTTTTAAAAATGAAGTGGTAGACCAGATCTTTATATGTACTTTCAGCTTAGATTCAGGAATATATAGTACTTTGTGGAAAACTCCTGTAACTCTAGAGGTATTAGGGCCTTGGTCCCTGGCACCATCCATTTTTTTATGAAAGAAAATTAAAAATTTATATTTCTCAAATAAATACTTATTTGTAAATTCCATTGCTTCAAGAAGTATGGTATTTAATCTACTAAAACTTATTAACCGTTTACTCCTAAATGAGAAAATAAATGTGCTTTTGACTCCCATGTAAATTAAAAAGAAAAATGTAGATTTCCTAAAAGGGGCACAGTAGTTATTATGCCAGTCAGAGACCACCTCAGCTCAGTGAATTTTCCAGTTTCTACACTGAATTGAGGTGGTTTGGTCCCCTTGCCATGTTGTGCATGTCTCTCCCATTCATGTCATCTGAGATGATTCTGAGAGCTATTAAATTGGACTGTGTTTTGAACAAGGATCACAGGGGTGATGGAAGTGGACATTAATGTGAATGGTCTTTATGTAAATATTGTAACTTTATAAATTGAAATGTATGTATAATAACTGACCAGAGAAATTGGGAAAGATACAGAGAAAGAAGGATCATCTAATCAAAGAAATAATTACCTTCCCATGAGTAGACCTTTTTCATTGGGTTCACCTCATTCTTACCATACACTGTTATATTCAAATATGCTTTGTGCATATTTTTTTGTGAATTAAGTATATACTCTTACTTTGACCATCCAAGGTAAACATCAGTTTGAAAGATAATCACTGACTGTCTCTCATGTACCTGGTCCAGTAGTAAGAGTTTACAGTAATAAGGAGGAAATAAGCTCCTTTGTTAATGTTGCCTCATTTTACCTTTACTAGAAGGACAGGTTTTTTTTTTTTGCAATTCCAGATCAAATATGAAACTTGAAATATGCAGAAAGAGTGTATACATGATCCAAAAGATTCTTTATCAAGAATTATATTGCTTACCTGTCTTTAGACTATAAGACAGAATTAATTAAGATTATTTATTTTACATATCTTGATTTTCAGCTGTGTACACTGATTCTCCCTTACTACAGACACATTTGATTTTTATTTCATAAAGTCATTTCATTTCCTTCAGTTAAAAGTGATATACACTCTCAGGCTTATCCATTTATATATATTAGTGCAGCTCTTTGTGAAAACTAGAAAGTATATTGTCATAGGGCTTCAACCCCCCTGAATTGCTTTTCATGTTTCATCTGAATTCTAAACACAATTGCTATTGATCGCTGCCTCCTGGCATCTATCCAGTCCTAAGATTTTTGCCCTTCTCAGTACAGCTGGTACATGGCATTTTTGTAGTGTTCCTTTGAGGATGACAGAAAATAAAAAAAGCAAGAAAAAAAAACATAAGTCATCTTTTAAGTAAAACAGAAGATTATGATGGCATGATACGACAGTCTGCACTTTCAGTTCAGTAATGTTAGATCATAGACTTGGAGTTGAAGGTCAGCTTTTATCATTAACTTCCAGGTTGTAAGCAGTCTCCCAAAAGAGCATGAGGTTTGGAAATAGAAGGCTGAGGTTCAGTTCTTGCCTCAGCAGTCATCTTTCCCCTGAGTCTCAGTTTCCCCTTCTGTAGAATAATGGTAGTGATTCTGCCTGCACTGCCAGCTTTCCAGGTCTCTTGATGACAGTAAACGTGTCAGGGCTTGGTGCATTATGAATCATTACAAAAAATGTTAACCTTTAATAGTATTGATATATACGTTGCCTTCTTAGTCAAGCTTGTTCTGAATCACACAGGTTCTAAATTAGTGGTTCAGTTAGGGCTGCAATATATTGAATCCGAGTTACTAAAAGATGTCTTAAATGCACAATACCTACCTACTTTCCTCCCTCCGTCCTCACCCTCCTCTCATTAGTATATCTGGGGAGGGAGGCTTATTTATATGCATTAATGCATTATATGTGCATATAATTAAGGTACTGTCAACACTCCCATTAAAAGTCAGTGGTTTAACCATACATTGATGTCTCTTTCCCTCTCTTCCTCTGTCCCTTCCCCTCTCTCTAACAATAATAAAGTAAAATCTTAAAAAAAAATGTCAGTGGTCTAAATTCATACGTGCACTTTGGTACTTGCTTATAATCCTGAGGTGCTATACCCTTTCCATTTTTGGTTTAGCTTATGTCACTGTGGCAGATTATCTACCAGAAATATGTGAGCAAATGTAAGCTCAGTTTCTTGAATCAGTTTGTAACCAGCATGACTAGCTTTACTAGTTCTCCCTCAATGTGCTTGATTGCATGCAAGTTGGCATGAGAGAAAGATCTCCTTTTGTTCTTACCCTGAAACCTTATGAACAACCTTTAAACCAATGCTGTGGTCTAAGGGGATAAGAATATGAGAGCATGTTGCCCAGAGGCTTGCAAATAATGATAAGGACCACCATGATTTGCTTCCCCATGACATGTATGCATATAAGTCCTGTTTGTGTAGTTCAGTGTTCGGGGAATGAGAGCCCTAAGAACAACCACACTGGTTTGTGGAGTGGAACAGTGCTGACCTAGAGATCTAATGGCCCAGGAGCCTGGTGTATGCTGCAGGTAGATCACTGCATGCTGTGAGCAAGTTTCTCAACTGCCTTAAAGTGTCCTGGACTAGATGTTCTATAACCCATTTTGATTTCCTTTTTGATTTATAATTCTGATTTCCTTTTTGATTCAGGAGCTGATAAATATTTTCTATCATTTTTGCATCCTTTCTAACCTCATGTGTAATACTTGCAGATGTGTGGTCAAGTCTTTGTAATATCTTTACTAGTGATAGGAAGGTACCAAGAGACTAGCCATTTGATTAGCAACCTCGAGGCTGTTGGAAAACATACAGCTAGGAGAGTCTGTCAGTTTTTACTGGGATACAAGAAAAATGACAATAGCTAGAGCAGGAGAACGTTAGTGGATTATAGAGGATTTTAAATGCCAACTTAAAGGTTGGGGTTGATTCAGGAGAGTGTGGGGAATGTATTGAAGATTTTGAGGATGAGTGTAGCTTAAGTGGTAGCACCATCTATGTGCTTGCCCTCAAAATACCAAGAGAGAATTAACCTCCTCTTGAATGCCTGTAAATCTAATGGACAAATTTGTAAGTAGTACAGTATAATGAATGAATACTGTGATGGCGAAGTTTTGTGAATTGTCTGTATATGTATGTAATGATTGAAGCCAAACCAGGTATTGGGGGGAATGAAACATTCATATGGTGCTATCCATGTTTCAAATGCTATTTTAAATGCTTTCCATGAATTAAAAAAAATGTATTTTAGTGTATAAACTTCAGTCCTTGAATAATATTATCATTCCTACTTATCAGATGAAGCAATTTTATCATAGACAGGTTGCACACCTTCTTGTCTGTAGTGATTGAGGATTTCAGTCTTAGATCATTTGACCCCAGAGAGTGGATGAGAGAGAGGGTGCGCGCAAGCAAGGGAGCCAGTCACAAATACTGGGGAACAGCAACATTGAAGGGCATTGAGGTAAAAAGCAGGACCACTGAGAAGATACTATTGGAAAGATAGGAGGAGAGAAAGGAAAATGGGTATGTTGCTCTAGAAAGTATGAAAAGAGAATTTAAAGGAGGACCTGATCAAAGGCACTAAATGCCACAGAGATGAAAGAGGAGAAGAACTGAAAACAAACATGGTTTGGTTAATTATGATCTTACCAAGGTTAATTTTACTTGGATTGTGCGGTTGGCTCAGAGGGCTAGGACAGCTAGGGAAATCAGTTATGAGACCATTTTGGTAGTTTATGTGTTAAATAATGATGGCATGAGTAGGACAGTGAGAGTGAGAGTATTGAGAAAAGCACATTTTATTCACTATATAACTCAAAGATTGGAGACAAGGTATAAGATTGCCCAAACTTAGCATCTGTCATATACTGACTGCTTTATGGAGTACAGAGATCTGTAACAGAGGGCTATTTTTAGTAGCCAATATTAAACTATTACATGTCATACATTGTGATAAGGTGTTTTACTTAATACTCAAATCTAGGTATTCTCAAGACAGTTTGACAGATGAGGGACCTGGAGCTTAAAGAAATTAATTTGCCCGAGGACTGATACTCAGTTAAGTGACTGAGTCTGAAATTTCACATTTCACTTGTGTTCTGTAGGGGAGAACTAGTGAAAAACATACAATAAGGAACATTATAATAGTAGCAGTACCATCATTTTGGAAGTTGGGAAGGCTATTGCTGGCTTTTAGGATTCAAAAAGAGAGTATTCTAGGAAGGGAGGCCGTTTGAGTCTGGCATTAAAGCATAAATCAAGATAAGTGTTCCTGAAGTATTTAATTGTAATGGCCCATAGAAATACTATTTTGATGATAAGTGAGGTTAAATATATAAAGTTGGCATCAAGCAGAAATGAGAGAGCATGAAGTCACAAGTTATTACCAGCAAGTTTTTTCTGGAGGTCAGAGCTTATTAAAGTGGATCAATACAAGTTGAGACTGGAAATAGAGGGTCTTGAATATTATAGTAAATAAGATTGTGCTTCATTAGTGGATTGTAGAAAGCCATGAAGAGTTATGAGCAGAAGCAGGGATGTGTTTATCTGTACAGCTCATATTTTTGTATTTTTGCGTATATATATTAGTCTGAATAGAAAGGTGGAACTTTGAAGAAAGGCAAAAATTTCATTTAATTCTTCACCTTGGGAGATTTAAATATAAATTTATGCAAATTATTAATTTAAAAAATTAAAATGTAATATCATCCCTGATACAATACTTCATTTATTTGAAAACTGACTACCATAGTTAAGAATTAGGAAGTAAACAAAAAACCTCCAACCAGTCAGTATGTAAGTCACAATACCTGGGTACTGAGCACGTGCATTCTGCCTAGAGTCAAGTCTATACCCATTACACATTGATTTGCATTTTAGTCATAGTCCTTACAAACATGGTTTTGTAAGTTATGAGGTTACAGAAGATAAATAACAAATTAGAATAGGCAGTTTGTTAAAGGCTGGTTCCCTCATCAGTGAAATGAGCTCTTTCACAGCAAGGAAGGTTTATAGAAAAACTATTAATAAAATTAACCTCATGGTTGAAAAGCACAGTTGTATAGGGACAGAAAGCCCTCAGGATTCTCAGTAGACCCAGAGGCATCTCTTTATTACAGGATGGATAGTTCTTCATTTTTGCTGTCAGGCAGCAAGGAAATATTAACTTACATTCTGTCTTCAGGCAAAGCCCCTTCGTATATGGTTTGACTTAAAGGCCTTAAAGTCCTCTTTCATATGAACAGTAGCCTAGGACCCAAGGTAATAGGGAACTCCTAATTTTATAGCTGTTACAGCTTGGCAGCCACTGGGTTCATTTATCTCTTGCCTCCAGTGCTGAAGTACTGAAATGACTTTTTGCCTTGTCATGTGGGTTTGCAGTCAGGAAAGGAGCAGAGAAAATCTTCAGTGCCTCATCACCTTTAATATCTAATAACAAAGGACTTTGATATGCTGTTCATAGCAGCATATGAGATGGCTATTTGTGTTACCACCACTTTTTAGGTAAGGAAAGGAGACCCAGAATGTTTAGGTAGAAGGGTAGTCACATGCAAGGAACATGATCAGTACGGCTAGATGGTTGAAGCTCATGAAGGTGTGGTTATAGAAGAGTTGAGTTTTGTCACACTTTTTTGCATGGACCCAAGAGTAATAAACACATTTTAGATCCCGTCCCAGTAACCAGTACATACAGCATTGACAGATAAACTTCACAAAACAATGCTTACCCTTCCTGTTTCATATACTCAGAATTTTCCATCCTGTTTCCTTCTAAAAAATTATCATAGCCCACTCAGTGATTTCTTAATTCACCAATGAGCTCAGATGTGCAATTGGATAAATACTTGCTTACTATCACTCAAAAGTGGATTATTTTATAAGGAGGTAAAGGCTGAGGAGGATATATTGCAGATGTTCTTGAGTGCCATGCCAAGGGACTCACTCTCATCTAATGGGCAACAAAAAATCCTTGAAGAATTTGTGTTACAATCTTAGCATCATTATATATTTGTGCCAGAATATGATCATAATATCCTAACAGAGTTCCTTATAAATAACTTACATATTATTTGTTTTCCATAGCTACCTGGAGGGGCAGATAAGAGGAGATACTTAATGCCTTCACACAGATTAAGAAACAGGTTTAAAGAGGTAAAGCCCTGGTGTCAAATTTAAAGCCACAATTAGGAATTGTGTAGGATGAAGAGTTTAGCTAAATGGCCTTTTCGAAAGTCTGGGCTAGAGGTGATAGAAATGGAAGGGAAGAGTCAGATGCAAATTAAAGGAAAACCCAAATAGTTGCTTGGAAATGTAACTTTTTATGTTGAAAGCCATATTCCTGCACCCTAAACTCTTGATTCTTTCTCTTTCTTTCTTTCTTTCTTTTTTTTTTTTTTTAAAGTAGTTTTTTGGTTACGTTGTAAAATTCCAGCCCATTTACGCAGCAAGGCCAGGGTATAAAATTGCTATTATGCTCTGTCATGGCCTATGATAGTTTTCATCACTCATTTTCCCTTTGGAAGGAACTGAATTGAAAAAGCATTTTTCTTTGTTTAACATTCAAATTTTAAAATACTGATATTTAAACTTCCAGACATATCATTTGGAATAAGCCATGTCAGCAGATCATTTGTCAAGTGTGAATTATTGTTGATGTGTCTGAATTCTTCCTTTTTATTACAGGTTATTCTGTGTTTTCATTGATGAGCTTTTATTAACATCTTTTTTTTTTTTTTTAAGTTTCTTACCCCCTGAAAGTCATTCAAAGAATGACTGCAGATCTTCAATATTAGTCTGAAAGAGTGAAGAAAGGATGCTTAGATATATTTGTATACAAATAAACTTTACAATTTCCATTTTGTTCTTTTCTGATCTCTTAACAATGTTGCCAAAATAATTTTTGTTTCTTTTATCAAGAAAAGTTTGATATATGACCTGTGTTTTTTAAATATTACATTCTGCCAAATACGGGGTTTTTAAAGTTTTTACTGAAATTTTGACAGTTGGTATTTGTAATTATAATTAAATGGGGATATTAGTTAAGAGAAGGCTAAAATTGAAAACGTTTGCTCTCATCGTTTACCTGTTTTTTTCTTACCTATAAACCAGGGACTCACTTTATCTTCTTTCATACTCATATGCAATTAAGTGTTAACTTATTGCAATTCTATTTTTTAAACTTTCTAACTAATACTATGCTTCCTTGAAACCTATGCTATAAAACTAACTGCCTTTGGGGCATCTTCACGTGGATTTTTAATAGGAGTTTCACTAACAAACATATTCAAATTTAACTTGGTCTTCAGACATGGTCTTCCCATCCCAGGAAATGACAACCCCATTCCTCCAGCTGTTCAGGCAACACCTTGGAGATACCTTGACCTATTATTCTTGTACTCCATCACAGTTCATCTGTACATCCAGTTAACTTTGTGTTAAAAATGATCCAGAAAAATTGGTGAAATTCAAGTTAAGTGTAGAGTTTAGTTAATAGTAATATGCTAATGTTGGCTCTTAGGTGGGACAAATATACCATAAGATGTTAATAGTTGGGGAAACCTGGGTAAGGGTTATATGGAAACTCTGTACTATCTTACCAAATTTTCTATGAATCTAAAAGTACTTTAAAATAAAAACTTTCATAATAAATCCAGAATTCAGCTGTTTTTAACATCCCTTTGATCCAGGTCACCATCATCTCTAGCATGGGTTACTGATTTTTTTAATTTATTTTTTTATTGTTGTTATATTATATTCATCTCATTTTGGATTATTGATTGTCTCTTTGATCCAGGTCACCATCATCTCTAGCATGGGTTACTGATTTTTTTAATTTATTTTTTTATTGTTGTTATATTATATTCATCTCATTTTGGATTATTGATTGTTAATAGCCTTGTTATTGGTCTACTTGTCTACCTTCTCTTATACTTCCTTTCCACCCCTACCCCCAGCTCCCACTTCAGTTTATTCTTAATAGAGTAGGCAAGAATGAGCCTTTTATGTAATTGACATAATATCTCTCCTCTGCTCAGTGCCCAACCTTCAAAGGGCTTCTCTAGCTTATCATTAAAACTGTAAAGTCCTACATACATGATTTACCTCCCAGATTCCTCTCTGATCTAGCTGTTCTGCCATTGACACACTTAACATCAGTACACCAAACTGATTCTGTTCTTTGCCCTTCAAACTGCAAATAGCTTTGTGATTTGCTTCATTATTCCCTTTTCCTCCTATGCTGTACTATCTTACTGTGAAGTATTTTTCTCCATAGTCCTTACCTCTACCAGCCAGTATACAAATATATGCTAGTTTATTTTTGTTTGTCTTATCCCCACTAGACTATCAACTCGATGACAGGTTTATCACCAGTGTCTTGACTAGTACCTAGTAAGTAGTAGACAATAAGTATTTAATGTATGAGTGAGTGAAGAAACAACTTTATAATGCAGTTACTTATTTTCACCGTAACACTTCCAAAACAATGATATATCTTAGCATACTATTTATTGGAAAATGCAGTAACTTCAGGGTATTTTAGAATCATTTTAGAGGAAATAAAGAAAATAAAGCAAAGTTGGGGTTATGGGGCTTCATCACGGTGTTGCTGGGTCTACATAGGAATTATTAAATATAAGAAATCTCTAATTGTACATTTTATGCCTCCATGCTCAGTTGTGAGCAGGGTCATGTCTTTTCTAATCTTTTAGAGTGACCATATAAAGAACCGTACAGGGTGTGTGCAATCAATTGGCAAAATAGTAGTAAAATAAACAACATACCTCAAAAATTTATATTTTGAAATAAATTTGTTCTTATATGTAAATACATGAACATAGTCATTATTTTTTTAATTGTTCAAGAAAGTCTCCATTTGCTGCAATAATAGACACGATTCAACTTGGGAATCTTGAGTACACTTTCATTAACTTTTCTTTATCCATGGACATCATCATGTTTTCAATCTTAGCTTTAACAGATTCTTTATTGGACTAAGGTTGTTTATTAACTTCTCTCTCACAAATGCTGCATACATAATAGTCTAAAGGATTTGCATCTGGTGAACTAGGTGTCCAGAATTCCTTTGACCAGAATTCAGGATGACACTGAGAAATTCTTGCACCTTTTTGGCATTATGAGCTCGTATACCATATTGTTGGAAGATAAAATGACATCCCTTTGCAACTTGCTTCATCTGCAGTACAACTACTCTCAAAATGTCAAGGTCAACATTCTGGATCTTCATTGATGATCTCCTGGATCCTGTGTACAGTATCTGGACTTAAGCGATCCTTGTGTACCTTACGCGTTTTTCTTGTTGGTGTGGCAACATCAGGATCAGCATCATACACCTTCTTCACGTTGTCAACTTTATGTAAGGGATGTTATTGAAGTCCACAATTTCCTTAGCAGTTTGCCCTGCATGCAATCCAGAAATGATGGTTGCTCTAACATCGTATTTCTTTGACATGATCGTTGCTGTCAGAATTTAATACTTTATATCTGAAATGATGTTAAATCATAACCGTAGAAACGTAGTTTTTCAAAATTAATAAGCACATGAAATAAGGAGATGCAAAGCTATTGCCAGTTGATCGCATGCATCCTGTACACACAGGATACTTTATTAGAGAGTGAAAATGGGTGAAATGAACAATTGCAGCTGAGTACCTGGTCTTGGATAATCCTACGACTGTCCTTGGCAAATGTTGGTCATATGGTCACCCTCATTGAAACTCAAACATGCATTTATCCTAACCTATGGGAAAGGGAATCCTGAACTCTTGAAACATAAACTTTTGCTGGTAGAAAATATGAGTTGTAATGTAATGCCACATTTTGTTCCATCTTTCTGCTTTCCTTCTCTGTCCAGCATACTCTACTCAGGACCCTAGTACAGGTCAGGGAAAGGGTGAGATCTTTTCTCTCTGCTGTTCTGAAATTTATAATAAATTTCAGCATTCCTTCCTACGTATCCAGTACTTGCCCACATCGGAACTCCATTCATCCTCCTTATCAGTCCCAAGAATTCTTTTTTTGAAGATTTAACTCTTTTGATAGACAAATGTCTCCCTTTTGTTTATGTATACAGGAGTTTCAGTGCAGTACTAAGAAATTTTGAAACTTAACAAATGATTGCACTAATACACAGTGATTTACTTAAATAGCATCCATTGCAACATTTTGAATTTGCCCTCTGAGTTAATGATTTTGCAGTTCTCTTGATTCTTTCTTTTGTACAATGTGTTCTTGAAAACTCATCTTGTCAAATGTTCCTCTGAATACCAAACCCCCCCCAAAAAAAAAAATCACAAATATATAAAAGAGATTGATAAATAGTTGCAATTGAAGTCAATTTTACATAATTGATTTGCCATTAAATGGTTATTTGCATTAAATATCTTTTAGGATCATTGTGTTCTGTTTTAGTGTCTGTGAAACAAGCATTTTGTTCACTATGTTCAGCTCTTTCAAAAACAAGCAAGTTGATATAAGTATAAAATATTTAAGAAAACATCCCTTATTTCCTTAAAATTAGTACTACTGTAAGTCAATACAGGGGATAGAGGGATGAGGGTATAACCTGTACAAAGTATACAAAACCAGGGATAGTTTGAGATAATATTCCCTCCAGGTTTAAAAATCTTTAGTTTACAAGACAAACTTGTTCTGACAACAAAAATATGAATCCATTTGGATTTACTATGTTAGCTTCTCAATTGAATTTTATTATTTCTGGCATTATTACCATTCTGTTTCTTTGAGAAGAACTCCTGTGTGGCACTCAGTGGTACCTGGTAGGGTGTGTGTGTGTGTACACATTTGTGTTTGAATTTATGGAAAAATTTGATAATATTTCCCTTCAAGTGGTGTTTTCTGGTGCAAATACGAGGCCTATTTTGAAAGTATCAAGCACACAAACTTTTCATTATATTGACATCGGCTCAGTACTTTTGGGACTGACCTCATATAAGTATGTTATTTATCTCAAAAATAAGGATGCCTGTTTCTCCTGTGTACTCCCCAACTCACCCATTTCTCTTTCTTAGCCATATTTTTTCTCATTCTCTTCCCATTCTCTCTCTCACTCTCCCATTCCTATTGCCGCAATATTATAAAGGTTTCTGAGTGCTAGGAATTGCCCTCATTAAATATGAACTATGCAGTGATTTGAGACCAGGAACTACTGCCTGGTAGAACACTGGAAATAAATTCTGTGAGTAAATGTAAAGTGAGCATGCTGGGTGTAATTCATAGTTAAATCATCCTGAGTGTTCACATTATCCTTTGGTTTTTAAACCCATTCTGTTGGTGGTTTTTTGTTTGTTTTCTTTTGATTTTTAAGATTTTATTCATTATTTTTGAGAGAAAGGAAGAAAGGGAGAGAAACATCAGTGTATGGTTGTCTTTCATGTGCCTCCAGCAGGGGACCTGGCTGGAGACCTGGCTTGCAACCTGGCTATGTGCCCTGACTGAATCGAACCAGTGACCCTTGCGTTCATAGACTGGCACTGAATCCACTGAGCCACACCAGCCATGGCTACAATATTCTTTACAACTGTCTCATGGAAGGTTATCACGAGATTTAGAACTGCCATCTTGTGATAGCATAATTATTAGGGTGTTTAATACCATATATAGCATTATTTTAAGTTGAAAAATTGAGCCTTGGTGTATTATTCTTCAAAGCAGCTACACAAATATGTCTTAATGAACAGATGGATGTGGCTTGCTATGTGAATTAACTCATGTTTGCATTTGCATTAGCTTTTGTATAAAATTTCTGGTCAACAATGTGTTAATTGTCTGAAGGTCAAATTTGAGGAAAATTTGACATTCCATCCCTGACTAGCATGACAGTTTATCAAGATGAGCATGTTGTCTCAGTCCCCACCAAAAAAAGATTTATAATCTCTTTTCCTTCCTCTTTTTCACTGTCAACGTTAGATCTCCAGACTTACATGTGATAGTTTAGAAAGATTTTTTTTTTAATCCTCAGGATTGACCCCTTTTATATAGGCGTGAATCACTGTAAGACTGTTTGTTCTCCTAGTCTATGATTGTCTTAAAACGTTGTCCTGGGTGTTCCCACCAAGAATTTTTTATTTACCTGAGAAGGCCTTTTCAGCAAAAACTCTAGGGTCTGGCTGTGCTTCTCTTTTCCCCTTTTTAAAAACCTTAAATTCCTTTTGTAAACATCTTTCCAGTGATTTATTGCCCAAGAAAGAGAACTCAGATTTAATGTCCTATGACATCTACACTGCCTGTACATTTTGTTTGACACAGAGCATCCCTCCAATGTGTTGTGCATGAAGCAAAGCTGCCTCATAAGAAAGTTTAGATGTTATTATAGTTTTATCAAAACAAATTATATAGCACCAGGCTCAAATAAACTTTATTAATCCTTTATCCTTCTTGGTATTAGACTTAAATTGGATCAAACAATGCCTGAGCTGTTCCATTCAAATAACTGCAAGGGGTCTATTTCTGTTAGATGTTTAAGCTACCCACAGTAGGTGGCCCTGCCTAACCTCATGGAGGAGTGCACATTCTATTTAATCTGCAAGATGACTGAGAGGTTATTGCTTTGGGTGATAGTACTGTGTTTTCACAGAGCCAGAATAAATTCCAGTGTTTTACAGCCACAGGAAGTACAGCAAAATTGGTAATTACACCAGGATGACCTGGCTTATGAAAAGGAACAAATTAAAAGATACTGTGTGGTGAAGAATAAAAGTTGCTTTGTGCAAGAACTCAGGACAATGAGAACTACTGAGAAATGGAATGAGCTCTCTCGTGAGGGAAAAGTGCTATGCCCTCCACTTCTCAGACTGTTCTCACTGAAGCAGGGACTCTTGCCCTCAATAAGAAATTGAATGAGGCAGCTTTTAAGGCCTGTCAATATTCAGAAGTTCGTAATTCTGTTGATTCTATGTTGAGAATGATCAGAGGAGGCAAACAACATATTGTTTAGCAGAGAGCTGTCTATTAGAGTGGTGATTGCTTTAAGAATAGATACTTTGAAATGATTGAAGGTACCTGAAGATAGTTGCCTTTGTTTAGTAGCACACATCATCCTAACATCCTAACAAATCCAGTCTTACCTGATAGTTCTACAGTTCATTTCAACTGTACTTTTTTCTTTTTTCTTTTTAATGTCAGTGCCAAAGTGATGGGGCCTAAATTAATGAAATACTGCAGTTCCCAGTTCCTTTATCAGTGAAAATAGAGCAGAATGGTAAAGAGGACTGGCTCTGGAATTAAGCATGTTGGGGGTTGAATTCTTGGGAAAGTTAATGAAATCCTTAGAGCAATTTACTCATTTCTCATTTACTCATTAAAATGAAGGTAACAATAGACCTATTTCATGACACTGTTTGGGGGGATTAAGTGAGATAACACATGTAAAGTTACCACAACTAAAGTTAAACAATCAACAAAAGGCTGTTGTTGAGCCAGGAAGAGGTATTACACAACTAGTTTTTGCTTATTTCAAGGATTAACTAAGCCAAGAAAGGACAAAAAGTTTCTATGAAGATCTCATTACTAATCTATAACATTTTAATTATTTTAATATGGGTATTTTAAAAATTAGACTTCTTGTGTTATAGGCCTGAGTCATGGTTAGAAAATGCAGATTTTAGTACTGACACCTAAATCCTAGGGGTTATATTGGGAAATAAGTAAGATACATTTGTGATATGCCTGTGAATGTTTGGCAGTAAAAGCTTCTCCTCCAATTATTTCCCTTTCATACCATACTTCTCCTTCAGAAGAAAGACAATGCATGCTTTTTAAAAAATGTGTTACTGTGGAAAGTCACATTAAAGATTATTTTATGGATGTTAAAATGTGGTAGAGCTCATAGCAAATTTTTAGAGATTTCAGTTAAAGTGATACCACCACCACCTGGCTATATCCAAATAAAAGTCAAAAGTTCCTTTTGTTAGAGAGGAATCTTGGTTCAGCAATGGTTAGTCTAACTGACCTCCAAAAATTTTTCAAGGTTTTAGGTTCTTTGAAGAGAGTCATAAGCATAGAGCATACAAGGCCAACACTTGTCATGTTGTCTTAAACAATCAAAATTATCCTCAAACATTCAAAATTTTGATACATTTTCAAAATTGCTTTTCCCCCCATGAAACGGGAGACTATCTAGCCTCCATTGTGGAAAACCTAAGTAGCCCTGTTGTCTTGTGACTACATATTTTTGCTTTTTATTGCATTTATTGGGATGACATTGGTTAATAAAATTATATAGGTTTTAGGTGTACAATTCTGTAACACATCATCTGTACACTGTATTGTGTGTTCATCACCCCAAGTCCAGTCTCCTTCCAAATAGTATTTGCAGCCTTGTGACTTTTTATGTGCTGTATTTAACTTTTCAAAAGAATGTTCTCAGATTAAAGTATGGTGCAAACTTGAATATAAATAATTTATGTGGTTGCTTTACTTTCATGTTTCTTTGAAAGGCATTAGCACCACTTTATTTATGTTTTAGTTGTTTTGGGAAGAAAAGGTCTAGTAAATTATGTGTATTTATAGTTCTTACATTTATGTAACTCATATGTTATAGACAGGACAAGTGAAATCTCATTTTAGTGGCCTAATGAGATTTTACATATGTTATATGTTATATCCAACTCTGTAGTCACATTTTGAAACTTATTTTTATATGATTGTTGCTATGAAGAATGTTACTGAGTTTCTCAAATATTTGTAGAAAGCAAACTTGTGTTAGATATTTATTGTGTTAGTAACAACTGTGAGGGCTTAGTTATGCATCATTGATCTGGAGGAAGGGCGATGCCTTCTGAATGTAAATTTATATTGTCCAAATATGGTGTACAAAAACTGTATGTTTGATAAGCTAAACTCGTGGATTTAGGTAAACATAAACATTTCCATGGGAACCCTGTGGAAGATACTTGTGTACTTGTATAGTTCCCTGGTCTACAGAGTTTTGTCTTGATAACTGGAAAATAGAAAAACTTATTTCCCATTTGATTTGTTAATTTATTGGGCTTTCCAACTTTGGCAAAATTCACCTGATCATTTGAAGTGAGACAATCTAGTGTAAGGAAAATAATTTCACACCCAGAAAGCTTATTAAGGTACAGCTAAGTGATACTGGCTAATATTTCTTTTTCCTTATCATGCTTCAATTTATATCTTGACTTCTTAACCTCCTTTCTCTTTTTCCTTTTATTTCAGAAGAAGAGAAGATACTTAAATGGTGGCTTTTAAAATTTTACTTATTATTTGAAAATAGTATCCAAGATAAATTACTAGATTTATATGTTTTTGAACCCCTTCTATTATTCAAAATTAGACATAATAGGATTTGTATATAGAACAGGAAATTTTTTGTTAGAAATAGTGTACTGACTTTTTCATCTCCAAATATGGAATTTTAAAGCGAAGAAGAGGAGGAGGAAGAGGTAGATTGGACAGAAATTCTTGTTTGTTTATTTTTCCCCCTTTCTGAAAAAGAAAAGACAACTAAGCTGAGATGCATTGAAACATCCTCTTCTAAAGAATGAATTATTTCACTGAATTTTATATTGCAGGTCAAAAACTTTGTATAAAATGCTTTTGTGGTTATAGATGTATATCACACTACTTTTACAGAAAGTTTTCTTATCTTAACCCTCATTTCTAGCCAGCTACTGTTCTTTCACTGACGTACTTGTATGATTTCCACACTGGTTTTCTTTTCATGCCGTTTCCCCCTGATAATAACATTCTAGTTTTCCTTTTGGAATGAAATCATTATGTGAAAATTCTTCTTCTTTTTTCCAATAATAGCCCATCAAGTTTTATGACAGAGCTTCCTACAATGTTTTATTTTGTTTCTTTCTGATGAAGGTCTTTATTTGACATATTGCTATAATGAAATTCTTAATCTTGAGGAGCTCTTCGGTTTATTCCAGCAAGAATTATTGTGGATAAATACACAGTTTTGAACTGCACAAGTCTGCTTACATATGGACTTATTTCAGGAAAGATTTTTGCTTCCTTCTGATCTTCTTAACATTTAGGTTACTTTATTGTAAAAAAATAGTATATAATACATATAACAGACAAAATAAGTGTTAACTGTTATTGTTAAGGTCAACAGTAGGCTTTTAGTAGTTAAGTTTTGGGGGAAGTGAAAAGTTATATAGGGATTTTTGACTTTGTAGTTGGGGGGTCAGTACCCCTACACTCCTTGTTGTTCAAGGGCCAACTGTTTACTCATCCTGAAATAGTAACTTCTGTGTTACTCCTAGTAATGAAAGACCACAGAATAAGAATAACAATAGATTTTAGAAGCAGTTATACATGGTTTTGTTACACTTTGCTTGGATATTTTGATACAAATACATGGGGAGTTACTACAAAAAAGACAAACAAATATCGATTACTTTCGCCTGTTTTTTTAAGTGAGTTAATGGCAGTAAAATATGTGGCCATGCACTTAACCTGACCACTTTTGCCAGCTCTGGATGGGTGACAGTCAGGAATAGATTCATTGCTATCTCTATACATACTTGTTAATTTAAAAAAATGATTCTTGCCTTATAATGGGGTCCTTTTGGCATGACTTCATCAAATTAGCCCTGTCAGAACATCCTTATTTCAAGGCGTCTATAGTAAACATTTCATTACCTCTTACACGTATCATGACCAGGTTTTTATGAGTATAATCATGTACTTTTATAACTTTAAGATGGTGTTAAAAAATTCACCATCTTATGTGCTCATAATTGAAGAAAAATTTAGTAATTTGTGAACCGTTTAAGACTAGCTTTGAAAAATACTGTTTGGCATAATACTTCCTTGGCATTTGCAGTATTCAGCACAGGCTGCTGTAACAAAGTACCACAGACTGGGGGGCTTAATCAAAAGAAACGCATTTTCTCACCATTCTGGAAACTAGATGTCCAAGATCACGGTGCTGTCAGGATTGGTTTCTAGTGAGGTCCTTCTTTTAGGTTTGGACAGCTGCCTTCTCTCTGTGTCCTCATATGGCCTTTCCTCTGTGTAAATGTGTGCTAAGAGAGAAATGTCTATTGTGTGTTCCCCCCTGTAAGGACATGGTCCTGTTAGGTTAAGACCCCACCCATCCTTATGAGCTCACTTAACCTTAAGTACCCCATTAAAGACCCTGTCTCTAAATATAGTCAGTTAGGGCTCTATAATATGAATTTGGGAGGAAGGAAATGTAGCCTATAACAGCATTGTATTAAGCATTGGATATGCTAACACTTTCTAATTTGGAAGCTCAACATATAAAATAACTCATCAAAGTATGATCTAATAAGTATAATAGCATATATATTCAGATGACAGTATCATTATAGTCTTTCCTTGAACAAAGAAAATACAGGCGTTTTTAGAAAAGGAGGTAACATCACATTTCAAGGTTGAGCTGTAATTAATAGTGAGCCCTGTAGAGTTTTAAACAGGAAAGAAATAATCTGATTTGTAGTTTAGAAGGATGACACTGGTCATCTGGCCCATATTCCAGACAAATGTAGAACTCTCTAATTCTTTAAACCCTTAAGCAAAGCTGTTCCCAAGAAATACTTCTCACTGTATTTATGGAAAGAGCTTTCTTCTCCCATGCTATTTTGGAGTCTCTTTTAATGTTGACCTTGAATTTTCTTTATATAGCTTAAAGCATTTTACATTGGTTTCTTCTTTGACCTTAAAAACAAAACAAAACAAAAAAACATTATTTTTGTCACTGCCACTGTATTTATACGTAGATTCTGGGCACCTATTTGTTTTCTCAGAACTAAGCCCCTTACTGTGTTTAAAACTTTCCCTTAATCATTTTTGAAGTGCTCTTTAAAATCCCACTTTGTTGATGTACCACACAAATTTTGAGCACAAATGCATGTGGTATGGCATCCAAAAGGACTCAGTATTTTTATCCTATAGAAATTTCTGTGAGTAGTTAGACTGGTAGCTTAGTGGTAGTTTTTCCCCCTCTCCTATAAAGTAGAGAGGCTGTTAGATTTCTTTACCGCTTTCCATAGGAAGATTGGCTTTGTGGAAGAATTTTTTCATAGATCAGTTTAGTGATGTGAAAACTTGAGGTATGAATTAAAGGTGAGTAAGCACAGTGTGATTATAATGGCAAGCCTCATATTTGGAAAATAAATCTTATAAAACAAGGTTAAAAGAATTAATAGTGTCTAGCCTAGAGTAGAAAAGACCTTGGGAATATTTAAGAACAATCAGAAATGCATATTTTCCAGATGATCATGATAACCTCATTTTCTTTTATTATAGGACAGAAGGATGTAAGCCTAAACTGTCATCAGAAGAAATTAGTAGGTTAGATACCTTGAAATGGCTTACCACAAGAGCTGAGGAGTCTGGGAATTTCAAGGGAAGAATGGGGTCAGGCACCATCTTTTCTGGGAAAGAGTTGAATAGATGCATTTTTAAGAGCCCTTTAAATTGCATGTGTATGTGATATTTTAAGTTATTGTGGGTATTGTAGAATCATAATTTATGTACTGAGTAAAATCTGTGCTTGATGGAAAGGATGAAAGGTTTGTTTTGCTGGTTAGAGAGCAGAACTATAAATAATTAGCTTTTTGTTGGAAAATTTTCTTTATTAAAAACTTTTTTTGAAGATTTTATTTATTATTTTTAGAGAGAGGGGAAAGGAGGGAGGCAGAGAGGGAGAGAGACATCAATGTATGGTTGCTTTTCACCTGCCTCCAGCTACAGACCTGGCTGGAGACCTGGCTTGCAACCTGGTTATGTTGCCCTGGCTGCGAATCGAACCGGCGACCTTTGGGTTTCCAGGCCGGCACCTTATCCACTGAGCCACCAGCCAGGGCTGACATTTCTATTGCATAAAACTGCTAGTGAAGTTTTTTAAATGGTTCCAAACTCTTTGAATTATTTTCGAGGGGGATATAATTCACATACAGTAAAACGCAAGTGATGCATTTTGGAATATTGTGCAACTCATGGCAGCCCCATGTTGCCCTTGTCGCCATCAGCATGCTGCACTCTCTGCGTGAGTCTGTTGTTTAACAATCTTCATTACTTTCCTTGCTAAAATAAGACCTGTTTAGATATCTAGCAGCATTCCTTATGGAATATTTTCACTTCGTTATGTGCACCCCCATCCTAATCTATGGGTTGCTTATTTTTCTCAACATTTCAGACCCTGCCCTGAACTTTATTTCCAAAGATACACCTGGTCTGTAAAGACCTTACTTTACACACACACGTGCACATGCATGTATGTATGCACGCACGTGTGCATACATATACAAATGTGATAAGGGAGTGGGGAGAAATAGGACACTAAAATGTGTGTGCTGTATGGGCTAGGGGCTCCCCATATACCAGTGGTTCCCGACATTTTGGCACCAGGTACAGGTTTTATGGAAGACAATTTTCCATGGACCTGGGTTGGGGGATGGTTTTGGCATGATTCAAGCACATTACATTCAAACTCACCTCCTGTTGTGCAGCCCTGTTCCTAACTGGTCTAGACTGGGTGCTGTCCAGACCCCTGCTGTATACCATCTTAAATGTGTGGCATCCTGGGTAACATCCCTATCTGACAGAGGAGGAAATAGCTTCAGAAACATTAAATCTAACTGAACTGCTGCAACTGTGAGTTGGGACTTGAAGTAGGGTTTGCCTCATTCCAGAACTTCTCAATTTTTTAGCTCTTACTATATTAGTTTTTATTTACCAATATGTCAGGTTAGATTTTCTCCAGTTTTATTTATAAGAAAATGTGGTCTAGGACAGCTCCCAAACAGAAGGCTTCTGCTTTCTCATTTAGGTTATTGAGAGTATTTCTCTTCTCTCTCTATCCCAAAACAGGGTTACAGTTTGAAGAATGTTAAACCTTTCAGTTCAATACTATAAAGTAGTCCTTTTGTAGTAATAAGAACTGTATTTAGATAAATAACATCTGTGTACAATTCTCAGTTGTCATTTTATCCTGTGGTAGAATATCTTTCAAGAGCAAACCATTAGGAGAGTCACTAACAAGTGGTCGAAATTGTTATTGTCCTAAGCAATTTTTTTTTTTTATTAACTTATTTCTTGGTAGAAAACTGAGCATCTTGAGGGTTACCTAACCCTGAAGTAATTATGAATTGTGTGGGAGAAAGAAAACCAAAAGCATCTCGTCCTCTCTAAACCAAATGAAATAGTCCAAATTACCTGAGTTCTCTGAAGTCACTTCCTAGCGTTTCTATATTGTGTTTTATGAAGAAGAGTTCCCTCCGGTTTTTTTTTTTTTGTTTTTTGTTTTTTGTTTTTTGTTTTTTTTCCCTCCTGTTTTTGAAAATCTGGTGACAGGCACAAATGGTCTCAATTTTCGTGCTAATTTTAAATGATAATTCTCAACCATTATGATCTCAGGGTGTTCCATTCATGTTTCTCATTTAACTCAGACATGAAGGCAGTGCTTAGAAAAGAGCAGACCCTCTCCAGGGCAGTCAGGGTGAAACAAGGAGCTTAGCCTCAGTTTGACTAGACTGTTTGATACCTCAAGTGAAGAAACACATCTTAAAACCTCATTATAATTTCATTGAGACATTTGTGATGTAAGCAAGCTGTTAATCCTCAATTGTGTAAGTGATAAGGTAATTTGAAACATTCTCTAAAGCTATTACATAGTTTAAATGTAAAATTTGTGGCTTTACATTGATGGATGGAAGGTCAGATTTTTGTTTATTGTGTCTTTGTTAGCTTTGATTTCTAGTTCTCTTAGTACTTTAAGAAACTAAGGGAACTGTGTTTAATTAATATTGTGCACACAGATGTATTCTGGTAAAAAATGATACAGAGCAATAGGCTGGAATTAGGATACCATGCTTTTTATTTGTTCTGGGCCAGTGACATGGTCTTTAACATTTCCTTATTTATTTTTAAAATGTTGCTTTCACATCTAAAGTTGTGGGATTTATTTTTCTTGGTTGTACTTACTGTTTAAAATGATTATCATTAAAACCTGTAAACACTGATTTTAAAAACCAGGAGTGGATATATTGTGCATGTATTTTCCTGACATACTCTCCATTTAAGGTCACTTGTACTAGTTTATTACAACTTGCTAATTGTGTTTGGTTGGACTACTGAAGAAAATTGAAGATATCCTTTTACCTATATGATTCCTATTTCATATTTCAAATATTTTTCTCTATAATAGTTACTAGATTTTTTGAAAAATAATTGTTTCTTGCTTTCAGAGCAGTCTGTAATGGAATGAAATTTCTGATGTCATACATACTGTTTTCCTCTTTACTTTCAGAGGATAGACTTGGAGGGTAGCATGATATGAATAATTATTCAGTTTTTCACCTCTCTAGTAACATCTAGATTACACCTTCAATATTGAGGCTTGCTTCATTTTAACAAATGCTGTCTAGAAGAGCAAGCACTGATGAAATCTGTGTTCCAACTCTGTAGTGGTGCGTTATGTGACTGAAGGTCCCCACCCAATTTAGTGGCCACCTCTGTACCAGATGGATGCTGAACTAGATTATGTTTGGTAACAATCACAATAGTTAACATTTCTTGAGTACTTGGACAAATGCTATCACCCCACCTCATTTAAAGATAAAGAAGCTGTGGTCTAGTAGAGATTAAATAATAGCCTTATAGTGAGTGGTGGGGATGGTATTCAATCGGCGCCCACCGGTGCTCACTACCTGCCCCTGAAACTCCTGATCTGACCAGTTACACTGCCTTCCAACTTAAACAGTCTGTGATACTGTGAATTTCTAATTCAGAAGTATCCAACTTAAATAACATTTCAAATTTCAAGATACTGCTCATATCAATTGCTAAGTATTCCAATGTAAATTTTCTACAACCCATACCATAACACTGTGTTTACTTGTGACACTTTTATTTGTAAATAGCTTTAAAATAGTATGTGCTTGGATTCATAACACTCCATAAGATAAATTGGCCAATTGAGGTATAATACTTTCTGGAGCCCACTTTCTGGTCGGTCTTGTTTTCAGTAAGCATATATCTTCGATGATTGCTTGATCATCAGTTACTGAAAGAATCTCACAGATTACTACAGAGAAAATAATAAGAATCCAAGAGATTATTTTTATTTGTAATATTCCTTTTTGCATATGTGCCTTTCCATCTGTTACCATGAATAAATTGTTTTAGCTTCCATCCAGAACCAGTCTCTCTCCTTGGGCTCTAGATCCCATCCCTTTCTTCCTTCCTTTCTATTCAGGAATTTTGCTCTTGAATTTGCCCATATCTCTTTCTGTAACATCAATTTCTTCTTTATCAGATCATTCCTGTTAGCATGCAAATAATGTTGTATCTCTCATAATAAAGGGGCAAAATCCCTTCCTGGTTTCCACATTCTCCCTTAGTTTTATGACTTTTTTTTACAGTTCTGTCACCACTCCCTCTTCATCCCTCATCTCCTCAGTCTATTTGCTCAGATGTTATACTTCCACTTTACTGAAACATTTCTCCTCACAATTATTGGCAGTTTGTATCTCATCAAGTGGCCAACTCCCTGGACCTAACCCAGAGTGGTTCATTCTTTTCTACTTGAAACCTTTCAGAACATCAGATTTTGAAAACTCTCCTGAAACCTCTCCATTTCTTTTACTAACTTCTTTTCTACACTTACAATTGTTGTAATGTTTCTGGACTCAGTAGTTGGACCCTTTTTCTTTTCTGCTTTTACTTATCCCCTGGTGATCTCATCCATTTTCAGTACGTTACATGTCATTCCAATGTTAATGAATCCTTAGTTTATATTTTTAGCCTTTCATCTCTCTCCTGAGTGCTTGCTCCATGTATTTAACTGCCTGCTTAATATTTTCACTTGGGGCGCTGTTAGGCATTTCAGATTTATCATGGTTAAACAAACATTTTCCCCATGCCAAGCAAGGAAATTGATAATGCTTTTAAGATTAACAAACCAAAGGGAATGCTAAGAATTTAAATGATCTCTATTCTTGAGAAAGTACAAGTGGATGTTACATAATGGGTAGCTTGTCAATTCATCTTCATTTATGGGCAGTTTCTAAGGTATTCTGTCTATTTTCTCACCCATGGTTAGTGAGTCATTTTCAAAACAGACCCAATGACAGAGAGAATTCATTCTTCCTAACAATTTAGAAACATACTGTACTTTGCAATGATTTAACCAGTGCCACCCATTGCAGTAAGATGAGAAACTGAAAAGCAAGACATTTAGAATTTAAAATGCAAGGTAAACAAACAGTTGCTTTACAAATCCCTATCTCCATTTCACTAACTCTGCACCTCTCCAAGTCCTCCCCATCATAGTTTATGACATTATCATTTGCTCATTTTCTTGAGCAAAAACTGTAATTTCTTGCAAGTACCAAGCTCACTGCTACCCCTGGGCCCTTACACTGGATGGTCTCTACCAAGAATGCCGTCTCCCCAGATCTACATATGGTTCTTCCTAGTTTATCTCTCCCCATCTCTCCCTTCCCTTCCCATCTTTCTCCTCTCTCTCCTGACTCTTCCCCTTCTCCCTACCCTTCCTTTCCCTTCTTCCTCTCCTTCTCTTCCTTTCTCCCCTTTCCCCTTCTTTTTTATTCTTTCTCCCTGTGTCTCCCTGACTCCCCCTCTGTCTTTCTGTCGTCTTCATGTTCTAGAGATGAACCCTTTGAAAATTATATAAAAATTATTGAAAACAAATTCATTCTTTATTACCAGGTTTTTGGTGAAAAGGAACTGAAAAACCTCCCATCTATGCCCTTAAAACCTGGGCTTTTCTGAAAGGATGGTTTAATTTTGCTGAAGAAAATCCATTCTCGTTTGAATGCTGTTCTTAGCATTGCTTTGCCTCCTTTCACATCTAAAAATATCAGCAACATCAGGATTTCATATACCAAAAACAAAGTAGCTTTTAGTTGTTTGGAATGAAACAAATCAGGTCACAAGATAGCAGTTAAGATATGTTTCCTCAGAACAAATCAAGCTTTTTTTTGTTGTTTAACCACTAAAGTATTAAGATGATCTATCTTTGAATCTCTGCTCTTATTTATGTTGTTATTGTTTACTAGCTAACATTCCATTAGTCAGATAAAACCAATCTCAGCAGATTAAAATGCACAAACTGTCCTGGATTTTTGAGGGCTATCACCTCTTTCTTGTTGGCTTCCCTAAATAACCATTTTCCTTTCATCTTCAATTGACTGTAAACTCTGAAAAATGAGATATTGCTTAGAAACATTAGAAATAGAATAACTTGTTACATGGGATATAGTTTTGGAAAATTTATGAATTAGCAAGTTTTTCTATTCAGCAAAATGAAAGATTAGTTCTTTTCTGTAATTTTAAGCTTCTGAATGCAGGTTGAGTTTACAGTCATATTGTATGTAGGTGATGTAGATATCATGTAATATAATGCTTTAATCAATACAAAAGTTAAGGATGGTGGTCAACAAAAGAACAAATTGATCTTTAGAATTAAATACTCATTTTGCAAACAAAAAATGTCAAAGCATTTCTTAAAATCTTAGAGATTGTTTTCCTTTGTATTTGTCTCTGAATAGCGAATTAGATCCTTGGAAAGAGATTGTCCATATTTTTGTTTTGTTCTACTTTTGTCATTTTTGTTCACTTTCCCCCAAGAAAAACTGTGATACAGGAAGTTTATCAGAGTCGGAGCAGATCACTAGAAGAATGAACTCATATCTAAAATTGCCTGAAAATCAGTCTGCTAATGATTGATTAGAAATATTAAAGTTTTTCCTCTCTTTTTTAGTAACTAAATTACCCTTGGTTTTCAAACTAACTTTTTCTTTTTTCTTTTTCTTTTTCTTTTAAAGATTTTATTTATTTTTAGAGAGAGGGGAAGGGAGAGAGGCAGAGAGGGAGAGCGATATCAATGTATGGTTGCCTTTCACCTGCCTCCAGCTACGGACCTGGCTGGAGACCTGGCTTGCAACCTGGTTATGTGCCCTGGCTGGGGAATCGAACCAGCAACCTTTGGATTTGCAGGCCGGCACCTTATCCACTGCACCACCAGCCAGGGCTAAACTAACTTTTTCAAATAGAGGAAATGTGTATTGCATATTCTGATAATGGTGTTTTTAGTGCTTATGAAGCTTATTTTTAAGATGAGGTAGTCATGGATTTTAATAGCACTGTCAGTCACTTCATAAATATGTCTTCTCAGTAGAGGAATAATAATTAGAATGAAAATAAAGATACCAAATCATTTATGTTATAGACCCTGAGCTGTAAAATCATCTGTCTGTATGAAATATCAAACTAAATTTAAGTAAGAGGTACCAATGCTGTCCAATAATGTGATTTTATTGGTATCTGAAAATACCATAATTGGCTTCAATTATCTTAAAATAATTACACTTATTCAATATCTATGCATCTACCCTGTTAGCTTTGTAGTTAATGTTGGCCAAAGAGGCCAGTGAATTCCTTTTTAAGGGAATGTATTTATTGATTGTACTGCTAGAGTTGTCCCAACTATTCCCCCATTGCCTCCTCACTCCTCCCACTACTCCCCATTTTTTTCAGCAATTCCCACCTCAGTTCATGTCCGTGGGTCATGTATATAAGTTAATTAGCTAATCCATTGCCTATGCTGTTCTTAACATCCCCCTGAGTATTCTGTACCTATCAATTTGTACTTATTAATCCCTGCACATTTTCGCGCATTCTTCCCCTTCGTCCTCCCAATTGATAATCTTCCAAATCAACAGTCCCCAACCTTTTTGGCACCAGGGCTAGTTTCATGGAAGACAGTTTTTGCATGGACCAGGGGTGGGGAGGGAGACACTAAAGAAGTCCCTTTAATGTTTCATTTATAATGGCTTAGTGTTGGTAAATTCCTTTAGCATTGCCTTGTCTAGAAAACACTTTATCTGCCCTTCTATTCTAAATGACAGATTTGCTGGATAGAGTAATCTTAGTTGTAGGTCCTTGCTTTTCATCACTTTGTGTACTTCTTGCCATTCCCTTCTAGTCTGCAAAGTTTCTTTTGAGAAATCAGCTAACAGTTTTATGGGAACTCCTTTGTAGGTAACTCTCTTCTTTTCACTTGCTGCTTTTAAGATTCACTTTTTATTTTTAACCTTTGGCATTTTAATGATGATGTATCTTGGTGTGGTCTTCCTTGGGTCTAGATTGTTTGGGACTCTCTCTGCTTCCTGAACTTGTATATCTATTTCCTTCACCAAATTAGGGAAGTTTTCTTTCATTATTTTTTTCAAATAAGTTTTCAGTTTCTTGCTCTTCTTCTTCTTCTTCCAACACCCCTTTGATTTGAATGTTGGTACATTTATAATTGTCCCAGAGGCTCCTTAGCCTATCCTTGCTTTTTTTTTTTCTCTTTTCTTCTTTTAATTTAATTTTTTTCCTTCCTTATATTTCAGATCATTGATTTGATTCTTGGCTTCATCCACTTCACTGTTGGTTCCCTGTACATTTTTCTTAATTTCACTTGGTATAACCTTCTTTTCTGCTTGGGCCTTTTTTATGCCACTGAAGTACCCAAGAGTTCCTTGAGCACCCTAATAACCAGTGTTTTGAATTCTACATGTGTTAGATTGCTTTTCTCCATTTTGTTTAGTTCTTTTTCTGGAGTTTCATTATGTTCTTTCATTTGGGCCATATTTTGTTGTCTCTTCATTTTGGTACCCTCCCTGTATTTGTCTTTTATGTTTTAGGTAGAGCTGCTTTTGACTCTCTATCTTAGTAACATGGCCTATTATAGAAAAGCGCACCTGTAAGTTGGATGGTGTGGAGCCTTAGGTAATGCTGGATAGGGCAACCCAACCTATGTGAACTGGGTTGATGGAGGATCTGATGTGGTGTCACTACCCTGTGACCCTGCGTTAAGGAGGGTTCAGAAAGGGGACGATGTCACTGGCTGGTCTTTGGAGTTTTGTCAGGAAAGATCTGTCCCGCAGAACTTGCAGTGATGCCAGACACTTCAATTTCTCCCTGTATGCCACTGATGCCCTTCTAGCTGCAGTCTTAGTGCTGGAGCCTAGGAGGAATGAGTCTTCGTAAGTTCTAAGTCCATTGTAGGTCCTTTAAGAGGAGACTCCTGAGAATCCCGCAGTTTCTCTGCCATCCCAACCCACACTGGTTTTTAGAGCCTGAAGTTAATGAGGACTTATCTTCCTGGCACTGGAACCCTGGGTTGAGTGGTCTGGTATGGGGCTGGGGTCCCTTGCTCCTGAAATATTCCTCTGAATTTATCTGCCACACATGAGTTTGGGACCACCTATTCCTTGTTTGTTGGACCTCCTACAGCTCAAATGTCTGACTTTTTTGGGTGATCGTTGTTTTGTAGTCTAATTTTAATTTTTCCTGTGGTGGTGCAAGGAGATGATCTGTGTTTACCTATGCCTCCATTTTGACCAGAAGTCTGAAAAAGTAAACTCTTTTGTTTTATATAAAAATCCAGTGATGATCATAACTTTTCAACTGGCTTCTGGTTGAAAAGGTCATATGCCGTTTTGCTTTCTGTAGTCAAATATAGTTGTTAATTTTACCATGTCTTCACTGTTCCTACATATTCTCCACAGACCTGCAATCTGCACAACAGATTCCTGAGAGACTGTACAGCTGTACCTTTTACTTTTTTTAAAATATATTTTATTTATTTTGCTATTACAGTTGTCCCAATTTTCCCGCCTTTGCTCCCCTCCACCCAGTACCCCATTCCCTTTAGCAATGCCTCCCTTAGTTCATGTTTATGAGTCATGCATATAAGTTCTTTGGCTTCTCTATTTCCTGTGTTGTTCTTAACATTGCCCTGTCTATTCTATAACCACCAATGTGTACTCTTTTTGCCTTTCATATCCAGACAATTCACCATTTAATTACTGCTTCTGTCAGCTTCTCAATCATATTAATACAAAGTTTTCTTTTCATTATTCCAAAATGCTTATGTTAATTCATTTGTTTAAAGAATTACTCTTTTAGGTAATATTAATTGCAATATTACCAAACACATGCAAAAATACATTTACACCCATACATATTTTTACACATATTTAAAGTACATACTGGATTTTGAAGAGTATATACAAAAAAAATTTTAAAGCCAATAGCTTACATAATTATTACATGTTAAATGATAGTATTTTAGATATAACAAGATTAAGCAGTTTATTCTTCTTTAGTACTTAACTTTACTCTGGAATGCTAGTTTTGTGAAATATATCACAGAAATGGTGTATTACAGAACTCACTTTTGTGAAAGTTGCCCTAGAGACAGTGCCAAACCCATAGTGAAAAATGAATTTGGTTTTTGAGTCAGATCCTCCCCTCTCCAATAATACAACTCAACTTTATTTTAAGCTACTGGAACTACAACTATTTTTTTTTTTTTAATTTTTACATTTTAAATAGTAAGTTTATTTATTTATTTAGGCTGTGCACAGGTCTTACTTTTTTCAATACCCTCTGTTTTTCCTCTATATGTGTTTTACAAGTTGAAGCCTTCAGAAATAATAGCACTTACAGTGCTCAGCCAGTCCCCAAAGTAGAAATTACTATGTCTACTAAATTGAGGTAAAAAATTAAAATCCCTAGGATTTAAATAATTTTGTAGAATAGTATTCTAACTATTTTTTAAACTTGTGGTTAACTTCCTATGTAGTCCTAAACTAACCTCTGAACTATTGAAACATCTGCTGAGGTAGAGATTAGGTATGTTCACATTTCAATAATAAAGTTTACTATAGCATTAATTCCTTTTCCCAAGTATCCCCAGTTTGGGAGCCTTCATAACTGGAAATGTTTATTTCCACGATTCAGCTGAAGGAATCTCATCTAATTTACATGCTAATATGAGAATATATATTGTCTGTGTACATGAATCATATAGTTTAATAGTTTGTAACTTCCATCCATATTGGTCTCCATTCTCAGCATCTTTTTTTTTTTTTTTTTTTTTTTTTTTTTTTTTTTTTTTTTTTTTAAATTTTTTTGTTGTTGTATTACATCCATCCCCTTTTTGCTCCCCTCTGTCCCCCCACCCACCCACCCATTCCCCCCAAAGTCAATCCCACCTGTTGTCCATGTCCATGGTTCCTTTATACTAGGTTCTTGCTCAGCATCTTTTCTAACCTAAAGATTGATTTCACAACACATCCATGACCAGTTGGTTACTGTTTAAAACATAAATTGCTAACAAAATCTACATTTTACACACCCACAAGTAAGCACATATTTTGTAACAGTGAATTAGATAGTACGTCTTCTATGTAATATACATCCACATTTTCTTACTTCTTTCTTCTTCCTTAACGGCATTTGATTTTTTGAAGTTATTGTAAAGCATATGATTTTCCCGTATTGTGAAATTATTCCAATCTAAGAAAACTTAACCTGCAGTAATGCAGATACAAGTAAAATACAAAATTGTACCTTATTTAGTAAAATCTATTTCTTTAAAGCATTCATAAGTTAAAATTGGTTCTTATCCTTTCAGCTACCCTTTGTCTTCCCCCCCCCCCAGCCCCCTTTGTCTTTTGATTGGTATATTTAATCCATTTCCCTTTATACTTGTGTTCCTGTCTGTCTCTCTGTTTCTTCATCTTCTTAAAGCAGACCCTTTAGTGTCCCTTGCAATGCTGGTTTGGTGGAGATGTATTCTTTTAAACTTCTTTTGTCTGGGAAGCTCCTTATTTCACCTTCCATTTTGAATGAGAGCCTTGCTGGGTAGAGTATTCTTGGTTGTAGGCCTTTGTTTTTCATTGCTTGAAATATTTTTTTCATTCCCTTCTGGTTTGTTGTGTTTCTGTTGAGAAATCAGCTGATAACCTTATGGGAGCCCCCTTATGTTATTAGCTTTTTCTCTCTTGCTGCTTTTAGGATTCTCCCCTTGTCTTTGAAATTTGCCATTTTCATTTTGATGTGTCTTGAGGTGGGCCTGTTTGGGTTCATCATCGTTGGGATCCTCTGTGCTTCCTGAGTTTGCATGACATTTTCTCTCCTCAAGTTAGGGAAGTTTTCTGTAGTTATTTTTCAAATAGGTTTTCTATCCCTTGCTCCTCCTCTTCTCCTTCTGGTATCCCTATGATATGAATGTTATTATGTTTGATGTTGTCCTGCAGCTCTCTTAAAACCTCTTCATTCTTTTTCAGTCTTTTTTCATTTTGTTGCACTGCCTGGGAATTTTTTTTCTACATTGACCTCCAGCCCACTGATTCGATCCTCAGCTTTCTCTAGTCTGCTTTTGATTCCTTCCACTGTGTTCTTCAATTCAGAAATGGTGTTCATCATTTCCGCCTGGCTCTTATTGATGGCGTCTGTGTCCTTTTTAACGCTTGTGTGTTCTCAGTAAGTTACTTAAAGCTTCCCTGGAGTTCTTCATAGTTCCCCTAGAGTTGTTTGTAGTTTTCTTTAAACTCACTGAGCTCATTGAACTTCTCTAACATCATTATTTTGAATTCCATGTCTGATAGGGTGCTTGCCTCTATTTCACTTAGCAGTCTTTCTGGGGATTCCTCCTTTCCATTTGCTGAGGGTTTATTTCTTTGTCTCCCCATTTTAGGTGGCTCTTGTTTGTTTCTGCTTCTCAGATTGGTCTACTTTGACTTAATGTCTTAGTGATGTGACCTTCTGTGGTGTAGAGGTGCACTCTTTTTCTTACTCTTGACTAAGATTTATGCTGCAAAGTGCCTTTTTATCAATTTGGGGAAATTTGCTTAAGCCAGCATATTTTACCAGGGAAGTTGGACATGCTGTAGTGGTAACATACTAGAAATGGGATGTAGATGTTGATATATCTGACAGGATTTACCAAATCCAGCCCTCATTTAAAATTTTTTATTTGAAGCCTAACTAGTAGATTGTCTTGTTCATTTCTATGGTTAAAATCTAGTTTTCTGCAATGTAAGATATTGGGAGTTTGTGATAAGAATGTAGAGTTTGCAGTTAGAAGCCCCAGTTCTAGTCCAGACCCTACCATTTACCAACATTTTGGCGGTAGACCAAGATATTTAAGATCTCTGAAATTTTTTTTTAAAGATTTTATTTATTATTTTTCAGAGAATGGGAGAGAGACAGAGAGACATCAATGTGTGGTTGCCTTTCACCTGCCTCCAGCTATGGACCTGGCTGGAGACCTGGCTGGCAACCTGGTATGTTGCCCTGGCTGGGAATCAAACCAGCAACCTTTGGGTTTGCAGGCTGGCACCTTATTCACTGTGCCACCAGCCAGGGCTGAATTTTTTTTCTTTCTTATCTAAAATAGACCAAGAAAAGAAACAAACAAAAAGGTCCATTAAATAGACTTAAGAATTAAGAATCAATATAGTAAAAAATGTGCTTTGAAAACTATTTTGGTTATACAGCTATCAGAGGTCTTATAGAAATTACCTTTCCTTAATAATTTAATATCTTACTGAATTTCCAGGTTATCTTCAACAGCCTCTATAATGATTAAATAATTTGTAGATGTCAGAATGATGGGAGATGGAGCCAAATCTGTATGACTCATACCACATAGTGCTTCTTTCACTAAACGTTCATTGTCCTCCAAGTTTTACTTAATTGAATTACAGTTGTGTTTGACTAATGGAGGTTTTAGTTTATGACCTTAAAGTACTCACAGCTTATAAAACTTGAGCCAGAGCCCAGTTAACCATACAAAAGGTACTAAATTCTGTATCTTTTATGAGGCTAATTTGAATTATAGCAATATACAAAGAAACCTTTAAGAGGTTATTTAGTTATAGCAATAGTAACTTATGGTGTATTTTATGGTTGCTGTGAAGCAAGTAAACCAGAGTTAAAGAGCAACTCACAATTTCAGCAGAGCCTGAAATGAAAAAGAAAGAGAAGCCTGAGAAAGAAGAATGTCATTTCTTAGAAGTTTGAATAGAATAATCGTATCATAAATATAAGTGATTGTTCTGACACTTTGAGGCATTACAAAGAAAATTTAATGCATAACATGCTGAGTCCTTAATAAATAGAAGTTTTAATTATTAATAAATAACCTAGTTAATAATTAAGTGGCTTAAGGAATAGCTGTTTTATTTCTTCTGTGTCAAGGATTTCCAAAAAGGTGTATTGAATCTCCCTAAAAAGGTAAGAATATATGGCACTTATCATAGGATGAGATATTATAGAATAGATGAATAGATCTTAGGTACTTGTTATCATATAGGTGCATGACTGGCTGCCTTAGACAAAGTCCTTTGAGAATTTCATTTTTCAGAGTATTTGGTAAATCCATAATGCTTTTACAAGGTAAATATAATTTGATATAAATGTCTTCATTAAAGAATGAGGTAAGACTAAGACTTGCATGCCCACATTCTGTGCCTAGAAGATAATAGCCTATAAATAGGCTAACAGTTTAGGAACTATCAATCCATGCAGCTGGCAGGGAGGTTGTTTTCTGCCCACTAGCTTATTGGGAATGACAAGTGGAGCCTGTGTAGGATGTACAGACAATATGTGCACTATGTGGCAAATGTCCTCAGCTATTCTAAAGCTGCTGCTTTGTTCTGTCTTCTGATTGTCACTTGGTACCTATACTGCCGCAGCACCCTCACCAATTTCTGCTTTAAAAAAAAAAATTAGAACATTTTACCACTTCAGCATGGTGCTCGCTGGTGGAATGAATTTTTCAAATATCATTTTTTACTGCTACTTCCTGCCTAAAAACCTATGTAGATCTCCTTACTCATTAAATTCCTTTTTTCAACACTTAAGGTCCTCCATAATCCTACCCTAGGATCCCACCCACAAATTTGTTTGTTTATTTTATCCAAGTTTTATTCCACAGAGGATTGGCAGGGGGTGGGGTGGGGGAGGGTGTCCCATGAGAACACTTACCATAAAATAACAGAATCATATATTTAGAAATGAGGGAACCATGGAAATACAGAAATAAAGAGCACAAGATTGAGACTAGGGAATAACATTTTAATGTATAGGTCATTGTTGCTGTAAGTGAGGTTAAGGTTTAGCTCAGAACTGCCAGATATTACCTGTTCTGTCCCCTTCAACACGCTTCAGTAGTATAAACTTTTGCCTACTGTGTCATATTTAGTAGCATTTCTGTGTGTGTGAGTGTATATGCATGCATGTGGGTTTACTTACCATCTTTCCATATACCGCTCATTATTCAAAGCTCATCTCATATAATTTCTCACCTCCCATGAAGCCCTCCTTGTGTGGCTTGGCCCTCGTGGAACTCCTTCTTTGACTTCTGCAGTAGCTATACTGACTGCGCATTACTGTGAGCTTTTCATGACCCATCATTTGTAGTGGTTAGGAATTATGTTTTGGACTAGCTTTCCCAAATGAAGTATTTGGAGAGATTTTTATATATATCTAAACTTGTTTTTTGGTGTCTTCCTTCATTTGCATCATCAGTCTATAGTGGAGCCTGTGTCACTAACATTCTTCCTGGCCCTGGAGAGTGATTTCACTCTCCCCTGTTCTCCACTGGAGCATGTTCAGACCTGAGATTTATAACATAGCCAATGAAGTCAGGGTTGACTGGCAGGTAATTAAGTCTGCCTATCCTGTCAAGGTGTGTTTGGGTAAAAAGCAGAGCTTTAATATAACTGGGTCCAGTGTGGACCCTTTGAGATATATAGTGATGTGGAGAGCTTAACCACTCTCCCAAGAAAGGAGACTGTAGAAAAGTGTTACAGTACTGCTTTTTGCTTCAAGTGCAGTTGTGAATCAGTACCCCTCATAAGGTCATTACTCCTGACATTTTATTCATGTTGTGGTTCTGGAATGACCCTTGTATAGGCCCAAAACCCATCTGCTAAAACAGTTTTCACCTGTAATTAATCCTCCATTCACCAAATGTTGCAGTAATTGACACTCGCAATTTTGCTGCTAGTTACTTGAATTTGGTGAGCAGCAAAATTCTCCAGAACATTTTAGGGGAAGGCCTGGGACAAAGAGGTGAAGAGCTAGCTAGCAGGGCGATAAAAAATCTCTTAAGAAATTAGCAAGGATGAGTTTTGCACACCTGCCAGTATCCGCAGTCTTTTGAAGAGCTACTGGTACTTCTGCAAGTCTCTAGACAGAACCTTTGGTAGACCGGGGAGGTTTGCACCTGTGTCTGGGAAAATGCTACGCTATCTTGTACTTTCTGTAGGAGTCAGAACAGATATGGTTCCATATACTTTGCCATTAAAGAAATTTTTATATCTGTAGCCTTATCTATTGGTGTCATCCTTTATTTGTATCATCCTGTAGTAATGCTTGTGCAACCAGCAATTTTAAAAAACACACCTCAACTATAAAAAGACTGAACTGAATAATTCTCATACGTGCATATATACATACATACATACTACCGGCATACCTCATTTGATTGTGCTTCACAGACGTACAAATTGAAGGCCAGACCTCCACCAGCGGAAAGGTTACAGCTTGATTTATTGCATGTTGGCTTCATCTGGTGGTCTGGAACCAAACCTGCAGAGTCTCCCGAGTTATGCCTGAACTAACTGGAGAATATGTTGTTGCTATTAGAATTAGTAAAAATACGCATTTAAAAAGGACCTCTAAATTTATAGTAATTTTTGCTACTGCAAGTGGTCTCGAAGATGACAAAAGTACAATTATTGTCATTTGAGGGCAAATGAGGATGGGGGGAGTTGTACAGTTTTTTTTTTTCTTATGATAAAATAAACTGTTGTTTTTACATATCCTTGGATTCTAGAATTTATTCTAGATTTACTTATCGTGCCTTCAAGGCCCTTCACAAACTAGCCCCTGTGTATTCGTCTAGCATGGGTTCCAACTACTCTCCTGTCCTTCATTGTACTTAAAACCCCTTCTTTTCTGCCTATACACTTTCCATTGCCCTATACTTCCTAACTCACCCTTAAGACTATTTTGAATCTCATCTGTGAAGTCCACACTGTCTTCTTAGATTTCTTTGTGTAGGTGTGCGTGCACATTAATAAAATAATCCTGTCAGCAGGTGCTTTATGATACAGAAATCTTACATACACTAGGTTTATCAGTACTTATGTAGGTTATCAGTACTTATACTGGGTTATTAACAAATACTGAAGAAAGGAGGGAAAAGATTGTGTGCACGTGAAAGTTCATAAATTTGTATGGTAGCTTCTGGGTATTGTGATTGTCAAGGACTTTTATTGATATTTGAAGATTATTATTATTAGCATAATTGACTTAGTGGTTTCTAATATGGATGAAGGTGAGTAATATTTGGTGAAATGATTTTTTGTGTTAATTTTGTATTAAATGCAAAGATTTGGGCTTTAGCTCTACTAACTACTTAAATTCACTAATCCTATTTCCTTGCCTGTAAATACCTAAAATTTTAACATATTTTTATTCATTTATATATTTGTTCATTAAACACGTATTTAGGTTCTAGGCATTGTTATTTTTATACTTAAACTAATTTTTATGTAATTGGTTTGTTAAATATATTTTATTGATTATGCTATTACAGTCGTCCCAATTTTTCCCCCGTTGTCCCTCACCACCCAGTAGTCTCCCATTCCCCCTAGCAATGCCCCACTTGGTTCATGTCCATTTGTTATCCATATAAGTTCTTTGGCTTCTCCATTTCTTTTATTGTACTTATCCCTCTATCTGTTCTGTAACTACCAATGTGTACTACATTTTTTTTCCCCACATCTAAACAGTTCACCATTTAATCACTGCCTTTTGTCAGCATCTCAAATCATATTAATAGAAAGTTTTCTTTTATTTCAAAACACTTATGTTAATTCATTTGCAATAATATCAATTGCAATATTACCAAACATGCATAAAAATATACACAGATACATACTTTTATCAATATTACACTAGAAAAATATTTCTATCCCTGTGACAGTCAAATACTATTTAATTAATTGCCTTCAAAATATTTCTGTTGGAAAGATCTTGGTCTAGTTTCGTTCCTTTCTTGTCCCTGAAAAAAATCTCATAATTATCTTTTCCAGGTCCTACTACCTACATTGGCTTGGTTATAGGTAGACTTCTCTTGAGCTTAAAGTATAAATAAACTAGTTTTTATTTCCAAAAGATTTAATCTTCTTTATTCTTTAAATCTGTGGTGTTCAATATAGTAGCCACTTAAAATGTGGCTAGTTCAAATTATGATACACTATAAAGTACATACTGGATTTTGAAGAGTTAATACCAAAAATTTGAAATATGTCAATAGTTTATATAATTATTATTTGTTAAGTAATAATATTTTAGATACATTATATATTAAGCATTTTTTTTCTTTTCAAATTTACTTTGGAATTCTATTTTTGTGAACTATATTACAGAAATGGTGTATTGCAGAACTCACTTTGTGAAAGCTGTCCTAGAGACAGTGCCAAACCCATAGTAAAAATGAATTTGGTTTCTGGGTCAGATCCCACCCCCTCCAATAATACAACCCAACTTTATTTTAGGCTACTAGAACTACAACTTATTCTTTTTGGAGTTTTCCATCTTAGATAGTAGATAGATTTTTTTTCTTTTCTTTCTTTCTTTTTTTCTTTTTTTGGTTGATGACACTTGCAGTGCTCAGCTGGTCCCCACAGAGTAAAAAACACTTCTACTAATTTGGGATTTTAAAAAATCTCTAGTTAAATAGTTTTGTAGAATACTATTCTATTTTTTGAACTTGCAGTTGACTTCCCATGTGGTCCTAAACTAACCACTGAACTATTTAAGAATCTGTTGAGGTAGAGGTTAGGTAGATTCACATTTGAATAATTAAGTTCACTATAGCATTAACACATTTCTCCAAATATCCCCAGTTTGGAGGTCTTCATTGCTAGAAATGTCTATTTCTACTATCTATTTAAAAGGAATTTCATCTAATTTAAATGCTAATATGAAAATATATATTACCTATGTATATGAATCATATAGTCTAGTAGTCAGTAACTTCCATCCCAAATTAGTCTTCACTCTCAGCATCTTTTCTGACCTAAAGATTGACTAATTTCTCAACACACCAACTACCAGTTGGTTGGTAATTAAAACATAAATTTCTAATAAAACCCATACATTATACCATAAACAAGCACACATTTTGTAATAGTGAATAACATAGTGTGTATTCTGTGTAATTACATCAACATTTTCTTACTTTTTTTCCCTCCCTTAACTGCATTCAGTTTTTCTAAGAGTTATTGCAAGTAACTTGATTTTCCCAATTTAGGAAATAATTCCAATCTAAGAACACTTAACCTGCAATAATGCAAATACAACAAAAACAGAAAACCATACATTGTTTAGTAAAAGCTATTTATAACAGGATTATTTTAAAGCATTCATAAGTTAAAGTTGGTTCTTATCCCTTCAGCTCCCATATGTCTTTTGATGGGTGCATTTAAACCATTCACACTTAAGGTTTTTATTGATAGATATTTATTCATTGTCATTTTTTCCCCTTTGTACCTGTGTTCCTCTCTGTCTCCCTCAGTTTCTTCATCTTCTTAAAGCAGACCCTTTGGCATCTCATGCAATACTTGTTTGGTGAAGATGTATTCTTTTAGCCTTATTTTGTCTGAGAAACTCCTTATTTCACCTTCCATTTTGAATGAGAAGACTTGCTGGTTAGAGTAGTCTTGGTTGTAGGCTTTTGTTTTTCATTGCTTTGAATATTTTTTTTCCATTCCCTTCTGGCTTATAGTGTTTCTGTTGAGAAATCATCTGATAACCTTATCGGAGCCCCTTTGTTTGTTATTAGTTGTTTCTCTCTTGCTGCTTTTAGGATTCTCTTTGTCTTTGAAATTTGCCATGTTAATTATGATGTGTCTTAGAGTGGTCTTGCTTGGGTTAATCTTCATTGGGACTCTCTGTGTTCTCTGTCCTGAAATTGTGTGACATTTTCTGTCCTCAAGTTAGGGAAGTTTTCTATCATTACATTTTCAAACAGGTGTTCCATCCCTTGCTCCTCCTCTTCTTCTTCTGGTATCCCTATGAAATGGATATTTAATACATTTCATGTTGTCTGCAGCTCTCTTAAAACCTCTTCATTCTTTTTCAGTCTTTCTTCATTTTGTTACACTGTCTAGGAAATTTTTTCTACATTGTCCTTTAGCTTGCTGATCTGATCTCTGCCTGCTTCAGAAAGCCTGCTTTTGATTTCTTCCACAGTGTTCTTCAATTTGGAAATTGTATTCTTCATTTCCTCCTGGCTCTTATTGATAGTTTCCATGTCCTTTTTAATGCTGGCATAGTTCTCATTAAGTTCCTTGTAGCTTTTTTGGAGTTGTTTGTAGTTTTCTTTAAGCTTGCTGAGCTCATTGAGCTTCTCTAGAATTGTTATATTTTAAATTCTATGTGTGATGGTTTGTTTGCCTCTATTCTATTCAGCACTCATTCTAGGGATTCCTCCTTTACTTTTGATGGGGTATTGTTTGTTTGTCTCCTTTTGTTTCTTCTTAGATTGATCTGCTTTGACTTCTTGTCTTTGTGGTGTGGCCATCTATGGTAGGAGTCCTGTGGGATTCAGTGGTATAGTGTCCTTGATCTTTTGAACTTGATGTTCTTAGGATGCCCTTTATGCCATTTATTTGGGCAATCTTGTTGTGCTTGGGTTTTTGATGTTGTGTTGGTTTTGGTGGGCCTTTTTCTCCAGTTAGCTGATTTAGAGTCACTCCACCCACCAAGTCTTAATATACCGTAGTAGATGAGCACTTTCTCCTGGCTCCACTCCTAGTGATGTCAGATTATGTCCCAGTCTAGGCCTAGGCAACCTGTTCGAAACTACCAGAGATCCATTGTCTTTGTCCATTTTCTTTAATTGTTAATACAATTAATCTATGATTAGTCCTCTGATTTAGGCACCACCAAGCAGGGCAGATTAATTCTTGTGGGTTGGGGTATTGCTTCCCTTCAGGCTGCCACCACTGGGAGTAGAGTAATTTGCCTGCTGTATGGATGATGGGTACACACTGGGACCTCATTGGCTCCTCCTTCGTTTCTCTTCTCAAAGCGACCGCACCAAACTCTCCTTAAGCATCTCTAGTCCACTCTGTTCTCCCTCTGTTGGAGCCCAGGGTAAGTGAGTGCCAGTGTATTTTTGTGTGTGATCCCTTTAAGAATTCTCTATCTCTAGCCATTTCAGGCTAGCGGACCCAAGGGCTTTTCACTTTTCATAGCTGAATGCTGTTTTAATCTAGCTTTGTTGCTGTATGTTGGGAAGGCCAGCTGGGGCTTTAGATCCCACCTTTCTCAGGTGGAACTCCTGACTGCAGAGATGTTTCTCTGTCTTCATGGGTTCCCAGCCAGCCCTTTCACATCTCCATACTTCATACCAGTCACATTGTGATGAAACTTCTTCTCTTCTGTCCATGGTTATGAGGCTTCTCTCCATCTGGTGTTCTGTTTGTCATTCCAGATGATTTCTCTTCATTTTAGTTGTAGTTCATGATTGGTCCTGAGAGGAGATTGGTATAGCTCCACTTACTCCTCTGCCATCTTGGTTCCTGGTTTTTCTACTTACTGCCTAAAGCTTTAGAAAATTCACCAACACGTTTGTTTTCCTGTTAGTAACTTGTTTGCTCACCTTTTTCTTTTGAAAAGCTGCACAAAATAGATTGTCTTTTAAGTATATGGTCACTAGGGATTGCAGTCTCAACCCCTTATGTCTAAATAATTTTATATAGGCAGATAATTTAATCTTAGCACAACACCTGAATGATATTTAGAAATTGCTTTTTGTCAGTCCCTTACCAGAAGAGCATTGGTTGCCAAATAGAATACTGAAGAGATTGATAAGCAAGGTTAGTTATTTTTTTCCAAACAGATAAAGCAATAGAAGATAAGAAATTTCATGTAAATTTATGTAGTGGATGAGTTAGCTATAATTTCTAGGTACTCATCTCCTCAAAATAGGTTTCTCCTATGTAAATAAAACATTTTCTTTGCTTTTATCTTGCTGAATGGAAAAGTGATTATCTTAATTGTACCTCTATTGAAACACACAGTATGGCAAATTGAAAAGAGATACACAGTTTTGGCATTTGAAGATTTTTACTGCACAGGTGAATTTTATGAATCTAATTTGAATATTGAAATCATGAACTAGTTCATTGATTTCCTAGTTAAAAAACAAAAGGAAAAGGAAAGCTTGTGAGAACATGGGTATAATACACTTTGAACAGGTCGTATTTTAGTAGAGATAGTACTAGGTTGGTGCTGAGGAGTTTCTAGATAGTGGGAAGAGTAAGTTAGGAAATAGTAAGTGAACTTGAAATATTCTGGTTCATTCTTATTGTATTTATTTAAGGTGGAGATGGTAAAGATGTAGGAAATTGATAGTAACAGATTTTCATCCTTTCTATAGTATAATCTTAAGATGGTGATTCTTAGAGGGAATTTCAGAAGTATTTATACAATTTTAAATGATATTATCAATCTTTTTTTTCATGATAAGTCATTGCTTATTATGTGCTGTAGGTCATGATTTTTATAATTTTAATTTGTAATCCATTTAAACTAAGTTTAAAAATAGAAACCTCAGGCAAATAATGGAACACATTTAAGAAAGCATTATCATGGTTTATCTTAAAGCTGATTTATTAAATTTTGTAAATGAAAACTTAATTTTGTTGCATTGTGGGGGGAATAAAGTTAATGATTCAAAATGCACAACTTCTTAGAAAGTGGTATTTTGCCCATTTAGGTATATGTACTCTTGGAAATTTTGTCTTTCAAAATTTAAAACTTTCATTCAAGAACAACTGTGTGACTTTTCAATTAAATAATTGTTGTGAAATTTCAAGGGAACTCAAGGGCAATTTAGACTTTATTTTCATTTTGAAAAATAAAAGTTCATTTATTGCTATAAAGACTTTTGAGTGGGCCCTGGCTGGTACCACAGGGGATAAGGCTCCAGCCTGTGAACCCAAAGGTCGCTGATTTGATTCTCAGCCAGGGCACATAACCAGGTTGCAAGCCAGGTCTCCAGCCAGGTCCGTAGCTGGAGGCAGGTGAAAGGCAACCATATATTGATGTCTCTCCCCTCTCTGCCTCTCTCCCCCCCGCTTTTCTCTTAAAATAATAAAATCTAAAAAACAGACTATTGAATAATTGATTGCTTTCTTCCCTTTTTTGGCAGAAGTTTCTCAATTATATAGAAACTTTTTAGAATATTGGAGTTGTAGTTGGCATTTATGCCTTGTCCCCTTTTAGATCATGACTATTTGGGGCAATTTCAAAATAAGAAAAACATGATATTTTAGGTAATTTGTAATTTAAGTTTAGTGAGGTTTGGAGTCTCTACTCTGATTAATATAAGCAACCTTTGACCTGAGCAATTAAAAAAGAATGTATACTGGGACCAGTCTTAAAATGATTGAGCAGTAAAATTAGCTCTGTTTTCAAAGGTTTAAAGTTTTTGTAAGCCAATGGCATGCACTTTAGAAAACTTTCCAGAGGATTGTGTACTATTGTTGAGTGAATGATTGATTTTTTGCTTGTGTACAAGTCATAACTTTTTCCATGAGTTGCTTTATCACGCCATTATATTATATTGAGGTCTTGTATATTCTCCTTGGAATATAAACTCAGTAAGGTCAGAAAACTTTTCATTTGGCTCTTATTAAGTGATTTTTCCCCCAAAATCTAAATGTTGTCCTTAATGAATAGATATTTAAAGCTCACTGTTTTTACTAATGTTTTTAAAACACTAGGCTATAATAATCCCAAAAAATATTTCAAGAGATTAGAATTTTAACCTAATATCTAGTAGTTCTGATTAATATAGAGATATTAGTTGAGGAAAGATCCAAGTTCTATTGTAATAAAATAGATAACGCAGACACCAAGTATACATGATATTTCTAGTCCAGCCATTTTGCTTTCAGAAAATTCAGTGAAGTTATTATCATTTTTTAGGTAAATCAAAAATTATTAATCTGCTGCCCAGAATCAAGTTGTTTTCTTCCTTTTTGGTTTGTAATAAACAGTTTGTATATAGCGTACACCCAAATGCCATGTTCAGAAGAAGTGGGTCAAAACTTGAACAGGCAGGTTAATTGAAAAGGACTTTAACAGAAGATCCACTTTATTGTGATTAAATTATCAATGTTGGATCATATACGTAAGAAAATAGCTACTAAGAACTGTTAAAGAGCAGTTCTTACTAGTTGTTTATGTATTTTAAAGAATACTGATAATAGCCATACATGTACTTTTAAAAGACAAAACAAATTAGCAAATTTATCAGTGAACCCTGAATTAAAGATATCCACAAACCCTTGATGGTTTTTACAACTAGTGATTTATGGAGCAGCAGTCCTTTTATACATGTTTTTCTTCCTTCCAAAGCATGTTTTAATTTTTCTCTTGCTTGGCCCCATTTGGGAAGGAATTGGTGTGCACCTGTGAGAAATTATAAATGCATGTATTGGTATTTGTCTAGCCGCCAGTCTCCTTTTTCTTAAAATGCTAACCCATACACATTTCAGAGTTGAAAGTTCTCTGATTCATACTGAGGTAGAAAACTTAGTCTAGGGTTTATTTCTAAAGCAACATCAAACCTGGTGTTTATCAGAATTGTTGCTGGATTCTATTTCTAAATCATACCAGTTCTATCAATTTGGAATTCGAAATTCATCCTGAAGGTTTGTCTTAGTTACCTTTCTCTTGGAAAGGAAAGATAATCTTATTCAGTGCCTCTCTTTTTCTCCAAATAATTTGTACATGTGTAATCCTTTCCTGAGAGTGGCATTGTCTGGCCTTAACAGCAAGACAGAAAATCTAAAGATCTGCTACTAACTTGTTTCATGCTATTAGGAAACTTGCTTAAACTCCATAGGTCAGCGTGTGTGTGCTTGCTTGCGCTTACTTCCAATCTGTAAAGTAGGAGTATTAGTTAATATTTTTTCTTGTTGTGATAAAATACACAAAACAAAATTTATTATTTTAAACATGTTAGGTATACACTATAGTAGTGTTAGGTATATACACATCATTATGCAACTTTTCCCTTTTTCAAAACTCTAAAACTTTTTCATTTTTTAAAACTGATACACTACAACCATTGAACAACTTCCCCAGCCTTTTGCAATTACTATTCTACTTTCTGTTTCTAAGAGGTTGACTGCTTTGATACCTCATGTAAGTGGAATCATACAATATTTGTCTTTTTGTGATTGGCTTGTTTTCACTTAGCCTAATGTTCTCAATGTTCATTCACACTGTAACGTATGTCAGAATTTTCTTCCTTTTAAAGGTTGAATAATATTTCATTTTGTGTGTATCTGTATATATATTTTCACATTATATATATATTTATACATTTGTATATACATTATATATATGTATAATATATAATATATATAGATATCACATTTTGTTTATGCATTCATCCCTGAATGGACATTCAGGTTGGTTCCACCTCTTGGCTATTGTGAATAATGCTATAGTGAACGTAAGTGTCCAAATGTCTTTGTAATCCTTTGCTAATTTTAATAAAATTATAGTTTTGATCATGAGAAGCATTGGTTCCCAACTGTTTCATTCTCATTTGTAATCACCTGTGATAACAAAGAACTGGAGTGGATCAAAACAGTGAGATGTCACCCTAACAGTTTGATTTTGTTTTTGTGAGAGTTTTCATTGCTGTAATAATCTATATAACAAAAATGTTACATTACAATAAGCATACAGAATGCAAAGTTCAGAATAGAGATGTTAAGGTGACAATAACCAGTTGCTAGTAGCATATGAAATACTTCATAAATGAAGAATATGAGCTTACACATGATCTGTATGCCATGTAAACTTAAAAATACCATGTCTTGATCGTAGATTGCAAGTTATTTTTTAAAATGCAGATTGTCACACATGGAATATCACCAGTAGCATGCCACTAATATAAGAAAAATGAGAAAACTCCTATTATGTAATTTAGTATAATTATTTTAAGTTAATGTGCTTCATATATGCAAACATGCCATTTCTGAATAGTGAACAAATTCAATTGATAATAAAACTACAGTAACCAAAATTTTATAATTAAAAAATAAACTAACAGTTGAAAATTATAGCCAACATAAGACAAAGATGTTCTCAAAGTTGACCTTTAAATTTTAGGTGCCTGATTTTAGTAACCCCTAGTAATTTGGGTAATAAGTACATAGTAAGTCACTTTCATTACTATATAAAAAATTTAAAGTCCAGGGAATTATTCATTATTCCCCTTAAAGAATAACCAAAAAAATTCTTGTATTTTTAAAAATTTTATTGTTTTTGTATTACATCCATCCCCTTTTTGCTCTCCTCTGTCCCCCTCCCCACCCACCCATTCCCCCCAAAAAAATCTTGTATTTTTTGATGAGTTTGGGACTAATCTTGGCTCACTAGCAGACTGTGGACCATGCTTTGAGGATTGTACCTCTAAGACAGCAGTTCTTTCTCAACGTACCTGAGCCCTTCAGGAGCACGCTGCCCAATTATGATAATTATACATAATTTCCATTCCCCCTAAACTGTAATGTACACATTGTTCCAGTAGGACCTGACAGATAGAAAGTTAAACAGTTAGTCCACATGTTTTGGATTAAAAAGGTATTACCTGCTGCAAGTGAGAGTCACAGGGTGAAGTCACCAGTGCCTAAGTGAGTCACATGTTAGTTGGAGCAATCAAAAACTTCATGAGTATAAAAGCTGTAATAAACTCATGGCAGTCATTCCAGCCAAACCTGACCCAGTGCCAAAGAGTGATGTAGTCAAGAGTGAAATAATTATAAATATTTTGTACATGAAACACAATACCTCATGTTTTTATAAATGAAGTGTGAGGTGTGGCCCTGTAGGAGTAATTATGTAGACTGTAAACACTCTTTTAAATGTCATTAAAATATTCTTGGAGCCCTGGCTGGATGGATGGTTCAGTTGGCTGGAGCATTGTACTATGCACCGAAAGGCTGTGGGTTTGATTCTCAGTTAGGGCACATACCAACGTTGCAGGTTCAATACCTAGGCCATGCACTTATAGGATGCAACCAATCAAAGTTTCTCTCACATCATCTCTCCCTCCTTCCCTCGCTCCCTTTCTCTCTCCCTCTACCTCTCCCACCTTCCCTCCATTTCTCCGTCCCTCCATCCCCTCTCAAAAATTAATAAACATATAACACATATAATAAAATTCACTATTTATGGTATTTATTTCTGTGGAGTTTGGCAAATACTTAGTTTTGTACCTACCACCATTAAAGGTTCCACCAACTCGGGTATTTATTTTTTGCTGTCTCCTCCCAACCTTAGCTCATGGCATTCACTGATCTCTTTTCTGTCCCTATAGTTTTCTTTTTCTGTAATTTTATATAAATAGGACAATTGAATATGGAGCCTTTCCAGAGGGTGGGGGGGGGGTGCCTTCTTTTTAATTAGTAAGATGCATTTTATTCATCATGTTGTATGTATCAGTGTTATTATTGTTGAGTAATACTCCATTCATCAGACTATTTGGTAATTCATTTACAAAGTAGTCCTTCTATTCATGCTTGAACCACCTTTCACAAGTACTCTGGTCCATTTTACATTGATACTTTTACCTTTTATAATATTTTCAAATTTCCATTATATTCTGTTTTGCATGTTATCTTTTATGTTCTAATATGAAGGCACTAAGGATATTTAAATCTATTGTACAAATCCTTAAGGAGATTTAAATCTATTGCACATTTCTGCCCAAGTTAGAATTTGGAGAAAGCAGGAGAGTACTTAAGGAGGCTAAGACCACTAGACTATTGGAATGTCTTTTCCCAGTTTACACAGTTCTGTTAGTAATGATGATAAACATTATTGTGGACTTCTTCACATGCTTTTCTCATTTACTGCTCACAACAATATTGACTGGTAGATGGCAGTTTTTAGATTATATACAGATGAGGAAGCAGAGGCTCCTTGAGTTAGTAAATTGTCTGAGTTCACCCAGCTAACCACTGGTGGAACAATTAAATCAAAGCCTTGTGACTCATTAAAATTTCTATCACCGTGAGAAGAATGGCAAACTGGGTTTGTAATTTGTAGTTTATTTTTAATATTTAGTGTAACTTTTCTCTGGAAAGAAGAGAAAGACAATCAACAATGGATGCAGTATTTAAAAGGATGTTATAAAATTATAGCATTCTCAGTATTCTGTTGGGATCTGTGAGATATTCATATATGAAGTAAGCAAGTGAATAATCAGTTTAGGAAAACTTAATAAATTTTGTGCAAGGCAATTTTAGAGGAAATTTTATTTTACTAAGCTTTGTTAATTTAAAATGCTGAATCATAGTCTCTTCTGCCATGTTCTTGCATATTATATCCTTCTTTTATAGCAATGCTCAGCACATAGCAAGTGTGTAGTCAACTGTTGTTGGATAAATATTCTATATTCTGAAGATCCTCCCAAATCTGGGACTTGCTTTTTGAGATTGAATATTCATGTGCCAGCCCTTTTGTCTGCCATGCTTAAATGTGTTCATTTCATGTGTTATTTATATTGCCCCTTCATAGTCCTTCAATCAGATATTCCTATCATTTTGGAATGCCTGGAAAAAATATAGAAGGCACTGAGTGCAATTTGGTTAAACTCCACAGATTTAAGAGGGAAATTCTGTAAACAGAGGTCCTTTGCCTAAACTCTCCTACTTGTTCCCTGGATATTGCTTTTAGCATTCCCAACATACTGCATTCCTTCTGTCTTCTCAAATTCCTTTATGGTAAGGTTGCCAGAGCTGAAGTGTGTCACCTTCCTTTCATTCACTATGCCTATTTTTATAAATGCTGGGTGTTAGGAAGGACACAGATGTTTCTGGGTAGGATCCCCACAATTGAAGGGTCCTGGACCCTTGACCGAAGTTAAGGTTTTCAGTGGCAATTCAGCCACTACATATTAGAAGTGCACAAGTATCCTCTTTGGCTAGACCTAAAGGACTAAGTATATAAATCAGCCTTAGGTCCAACATCACCATTATAGAATAAGTTTCTAGGAGACAGAAATAAACTGAAAATAATCTAAGATATTTCAGTTAGTATTATAATATTAGCAGGAGCAGTGATTTCTCAGCACTGTCAGCTGCTCTCTTGTGTTTACTTTTCTGCACATTTGCCGTAGAAGATAGATGTTCATTTTCTTTTTTTTTAAAGATTTTATTTATTATTTTTCAGAAGGAGGGGAAGGGAGAGAGGCAGAGAGGGAGAGAAACATCAATGTATGGTTGGGTTTCACCTGCCTCCAGCTACAGATCTGGCTGGAGACCTGGCTTGCAACCTGGTTATGTTGACCTGGCTGGGAATTGAACCAGCAACCTTTGGGTTCCCAGGCGGGCACCTTATGCCACCAGCCAGGGCATAGATGTTCATTTTCAACAGGCCCAGGCAATAATATCATTAACCTTTTTGTGCTTATAATTCAGAAAAAAAAAAGTTTCAGTAATTTTATTTCTCTATGTAACTTTGTACCTAGGATTTATAGCTTAGGTAAATCCTAAGCTATAGGATTATAGCTTAGTTTGTTAGATTGTTAAGATCTAACAAACTTATAGATTGTTAAGATTCAGTCCAACTCTTAACAATCAGTCCAACTCTTAACTACTGAACATGGTTGGCTGTCGGTAACAATTAGAATATTTATTTTAAATTTGAAAACTGTGGAAGGGCAACAGTGTAGTCAACGGACTAGCATGGATGACCCATGGACACAAACAACATGTGGGATTGACTGTGGGGGATAAGGAGGGTGGGGAGGGGGAAGGCAGAGGGGGGAAAATGAGATGAATGTAATATAACAGTATGTATATATTTAAAACTTTTTGAAAACTAGGAAGTATGATCTTTTCCATGCTTTCTTCACAATTTACATGGTCAGGATCAGAAAAAAATTATGAATTTTGAAATTTTTCCTCCTTATGAAATTTTGAGGTACCAAAGTTGATATTCTGCTTTTTAATTCATACAGTTTGGGAAGACTTCCATTTTAAAATTCTAAATGGAATTAAATTACTAAAAATCTAGATATAATTCTTAAACTTACTTTATTTATTTGTATGAGTGCATTGTGGTATACGGGAAGGTAATAAAGCTAATTCAATTCTCTATTTAGACTTTGAATGAAATTTTTCATAATAATCACTAATTGACCAGCAAGCATGACCATTCACTCCTTCATCCATGGTGTACAATATGGCTTCCACCTCTGCTCTTTAGTAAAGTGATTGAAATGGTCTCATCCCTTTTATTTTCCAAACATTTAAAGTCTTTGGTTTAATAAAATATACTGTGGTGCTAAATGATCATCTCTTACTTTCTATATAGTACAAGAAGAAAATACATACTTTCTTTCACCCCTATCCCTGGCATCAACCTTCTCCATTTCTCAAAGGTGGTCTAGATTTATATAACTTTGCTTTTTTTTTAAATAAAACTTCACATGTGTTACTTCAAATCAAGACATTTTTTGCTGTCTCAATTTTAACAACAGGATTTCAGTTTTGTTTTTGCCTTTGCTATGGTTGTGAATGTCTCAGAAAGAAAAGAAATAAAGGAAATAGAGCATGTATTATGAGATCTGGTGAGTTGAAGTTGACTGGGTATATGGTATAATAAAAAATGTATTTGCTCTTTGTCCATGGTTCCTGATATGGAACTCCTAAACCCCTTGGAATTTCCTGAGTGATAGGAGTGTCTTATTCTTAAGGAGCCTGTCCAGCACCCTTGAGTTTATGCCATAGAAGTGGCTGACTCAGTCTGGGGTCTCTGGATAGCTCCAGAATGGGAGCTGGTCACAAGAAAAGACCAAACATATGACTGCACTATGGGAACTTTTATTCCCACCTCTACAACTCTTGGGAGGATGTTGGGGCTGGAGATTGAGATACAAGAACTCTTGAACAATAAAATTCCAAGAATTTTTGCGTTGGTGAGTGATGCAATGTGCTGGGAAGGTGGCTTACCTGGAGGGGCCATGGAAACTTTGCACCTATCTTGCTGTGCATCTCTTGTGTTGAGTTGTTCCTGAGTTGTATCCTTTAATAATTCAACTGGAAATCATAACTGTCATGAGTTCTGTGAGTCAATCTGGAGAATTACAAAATCTGAGGAGTGGGTACAGGGAATCTGAATTTATAGTCAGCCAGGCAGAAGTGCAGGGAGCTTGGAACGCCTGTTGACAGGTGGTGTCTGCAGTGTGAGGATTCTTGTGGGACTGAGCCGAGTCCTTTTACCCAGGGGGTCTGTGTAACTCTGCAGAGTGTCAGAATTGAATTGAACTGAATTGTTAGAGACTTAGTTGGTGCTGGAGAATTGATGTCAAAAACACACTACGTGTTTGGTGCCACAGACCAGGCAAGAGGAAATAGAGGCGGAGTCCAGTAGAGGAAATAGCTGGTGTGAAGACTCCAGAGGTGCTGCAGGGGGCTTGGCCTGTCCCAGCGCCTGAAACAGAGTGTGGCTCAAAGGTTGGAAGCAGGTGACAGACACAATGAGAATGGAAACGTATTCTAAAAATACAAAACCAACATTCTAATCACAACAGAGAATTGGAGTAATCAAAAGGAGGTGAAGAGGGGTTACAGGGAGACTCATGAGGAAGGTGGTGCAATATTCACACAAGAGAGAAGAGAGGCTTGGGAAACCCAGGGTGTGAAACTGTTTTATGATGTTCATAAAATATGGTTGATTCTGACATAAGAGAAGATGTAGCATATGTCCAGGTTAAGTTATCACCTTGGTTAAGTTATTTAGTCACCTAAGTCACAGTTAACTCAGTTTTGAAAGTGGAAACAATAATTTTTGCTTTTATAGAGTTTGGAGATCAAGTAAGATAATGTATGTCAGAGCACTAGTTAAATCTGTTATAGGGTAATGCTGCTTCCCATCACCAAAACTGAAAACAAAGTAAAAACTAGTGTGGTTACATTGCTTTTTCAGATGTTTATTTTCACTTGCCCTACTTATAACTGAATTTTCTAAATAATTGTTTTAGGAAAGCTAATTCCTATTTTGGGCTAAATATTTTCCTTAGAAGTTCTGAAACTATATTTCAGGAACAGCCTGTTCATAGAGGTTACCCTGATCTCTTTGTATGTGGCTTACTTTTTCTATTACTTCCCAGGTCCTCAGTAGAGGAATGTGGCTGTGAAAGGGGTTCTTGGTTCTTGTTTTGAGCTGGGAGGGTGGGAAAGAGAGATGGGAAAGTGATTAGTTAGAGAGGTGGTTGCAGCTTCCAACCTGGAAATACCTGAAGAGAAAGAGCATACTGGTAGGGAGACTCCATACTCTGTGACATGTTAGGGAATCCACAAGTTGAAGACTATGCTATCAGATGTTAGGCATTTGGCAGGGCCAGTGGAGTCAGATCACTCATATTGGCTGTTCCTCATTATAAAATGTAGCGTTCATTTTAGTGTTTACATGGTTTGCTATCCTAGCAGTTGTCATCAGGGTAAGGACTTTGTCCAGTTTACTGCTACATCTCCAAAACCTAGTAGTGTGTCTGGCACATATAATAATAGCTCCTTGTTAAATAAAAGTATTTTTATAAGGCATCTTCACAGTATTTATCAGACTGCTTCCTTAGACTATATTTAACAGGTACAATTATGCTTCTGTCCATACTGATTCTCTGGAATATATTCTCTTCACACATCCTCCACGCAATCTAGTAGGTTCTTCTTTTTTAACATCCCTCTTTCCTGTCCCCACTCCACCTCCACTCCCACATCCTTCATTGAACCCCCTGTCTCACCTGGATTATTGTGTTTTTAAACTGATGTCCTACCTTCAAATCTTACTTTCTTTAACCAACCTTTCCATTTCTACCAGAATGCCAGCATCTAAGGCACAAATTTAATTACTATCCTGCTAAAATATTTCAATGGTTTCCTTTTATAGCAGTGAGTTTCCAGCAATGGTGCTCTGACACACAGAGGTATCACAATCAGCTGGGAGGTGATAGGTGAATCAGAATGTTTGTGCTGTTTCATGAAAGTGAGTCCAGAAGCTCTGTAGAGTGCTTTATACTTTTTAAATGTAAGTGTTTCCTGAGACCAAAAATCTTGAGAATTGTTTTTGAGTCTGCTCTGTCTCTACCTTCAGACAGTAAATTCTTTTAAGAGCATCTGGCTGGGAAAGTGGAAATATCTTGTAGCCCAGCAGATTAGTGTCTGTGAGTATATGATGACATCTAATTTTTGTTGATATCCTTGATTATTTTTAAGTAGACCTTGTAGTATGCTGTCAAGTGTGCTGCTTACTGCTTTTCATGGCAGCCTTCCCCTCGCTCTGATGCTCGTTTCCAGACCTTTTATTTTTAGCAAGGAGCATTACCAGAAAAGCAGTAAGAGACTTAAGCCATGGTGACTAATCCTTATTTTCTTTGCATCTTTTTCTTTTGTTATGTTTTGAGGTTAGTAAGGGAGAGATGTTCAAAAAGTATAGAGGTCTTCTATAGTGGCCTGCATAGCCATTTTATGTGATCTTCTGCGTTTTTAGTTTCTGGGAAGAGCATTTGAAAACAAAAAAATCATTGAAGTTTTTCTCACATGATGTATAGAAGAATGATAAAGATGGCAGCTGAAAGAAATTCATCCAGATTTTTAGTCCTACTTATAATCTTTTAAATGCATGGGGAAATACTTGTGTTTCTTAATCAACTAGGTGGCAAAACCAGTGTGCCAGAAATAAATTTGTTATATGAGATGTTTATTACATAAATATATAATAAGTTTATTTTAACATGGTATTCCCCTTTGTCCTTTGACAAAAATAAGCTACCCTCCAACCATATAAAAGAGCAAAAGAAGCTTCTTACTTACTTGTATGAAAGTGAACATAGTTCCCAAGTCCTTCCATGTGTTAATGCTTTTCCTCTCTTGTTGCTATTTCTTTCCTTTGCCCGTTGTTCTTAGTGACTATATTTACAGTTGAATTTAGAAGGCCCCATACTATTAATGAGTTTGTACATATCTGACTGACATTTTAAAACTTAGATTATGGTGGTTTTAAAGTGATCTGAGTCATCATGCAAAAAGGGTGTATGTACTCTTCAGTCTGGCCTTTCATATTTTCACCTGATATTTTGGGTAGTTTTACAAGTGTGTGGAGGAGAGCACTAAAGCCACTTTATTTTATACTTTATTCTTTGATAATTATCTGGAAGTAATAAAACTCACAATTTTCCCCCATGTTGCATTTGAGAGACAATAGTTATTTATTTTCAGGACCATATTTTATTTCACTTTATTTTTGAAATGCTGAGTTTTCTTCCTCTTTGCAAATAATTGTGATTCTTAAAGTCATATAGAGGCTTTTATCAGTATAGAAGGCTTCTAATTTGAGGATCCCAATAAGAGGAGTATTTATTTGTGTCTAGAAATAAGACTTGATTATTCATCAGTTATTTCTTAACCCTCATATCCCTTGTGTTTTCTTAGGCCAAAGATGAAGAAGAAGAAGCCTTTCTGGATTGGAGTGATGATGATGATGATGGGTTTGATCCAAGCATGCTTCCAGATCCAGATAAGTATAGAAGCTCTGAAGAATCAGATAGTGAAGTTATGGAAAATAAAATTAGGTATGTTTTTTGTTTTGTTTTATTTTTTACCATTGGTGGCATTAAGTATATGAGTCTCTTTAATTCTAAAGATGTTGTAGAGACAAATGTCTCGTGCTCTTCTCGTCACTTTAAGGACTCTTTTATTGTTTCTGTAATCCCTGTTAACAGATACAAGTATTATAAAAGTTGTGTTTCCTTCTTCTTTCTTTATTCTCTTTTTCTTTGCATCTTTTTTTCTGAATCCTTTATGCTTATGTATTTGATGCACTAAGTATATTTAATACAAATAGAGGCAGGATTTTATTTTGATTTCACTGTCAAAGGACTCAATTAAGAGTGTTAAAAGTTTTCTCTGAATTTTAGAAAGGGACCGTTATATTTTCATATTTTTTTATATAAAATTAAGTAAAAGCATAAAATAATGGAAAGCTTACACATAAACAGCCCTTGACAAATTCTCTCAATTTAAAATCTGTTCATTTATAATGTGGATTTACTTGCTACCATGTTCAAAACAAATGAAATGGGATGCATTGAACAATAGTATGACTTGCTCAGCATTTGTTTTCAGAGTAGTGTGTGTTAGATTACATTGAGATTCTATTGATTTAAAAGTTGAGGACATTGAACTCTATGGACATTCTAAACCAGCATGGCTGCTTAGGCAGAAGTAGGTATAAATAACAAGTGAAGTTAATATGAGGAAGCCTGATGGAACCCCCAAGTGCTAGACTAGGTAGATTTGGAGAAACAGGCTGCTGAGAGAGACTTACGAGTTCTAAGTAAAAACATTATGAAAAGGTCTGTAAACATTACCCCCTTAGAAGAAAATACTATAAGGAGGTCATTTCAGAGTCTTCACTTTAATCTTGTGCTTATTGAAATATTGAATTATTTTGTACTAGTGAAAATGGTGTTCATAATGTAGGCTTCCCAAATGATGCCAGCAGCTTGAAACATTTGCTCTTGGACACTTATGTAGTGGATATAATCATTTTCTAGTGTACAGTATTTGCTGAGTATTAGCAGGTATTAGCTTTACCACAAGAGATGCCACAAGTGAAAATAATTTGATTAGGATTTAGAAAAATATATAAATATATATAAACCCACCACATAGGTTAAATAATCTATGTTCAGTTCATGTTCCTAATCTTTAAAAACTGACTTTTAAGAGTAAACATACGTACTTTGCTTCAGAAAGTTCTTGACTGTACATGTTGAAATGTAAACTGTAAGTATGGTTAAGTTTGCTGACTCTTTTATTCTTATGTAAATGTTTTTCTTTGAGAGTGCTTTATGGGATCTCTGTTTTGATAGACAGGGTCTCACTCAACACGTATGACTTTATCTCATTAGCTTCTAAATGTTTCTGTGTAATTTTACTCTCTGGAGTAAACATTATTCTTAAGAGTTTGTCATGCAACCATATGAGGTCTGTCCCGAAAGTATCGGCCGCACAACTGTTTTAATTTTATTGACATTGGCTTAATACTTTCTGGATAGACCTCGTATTTTGTGCATCTAACATATCTCTGGTACAGAGAACCAGACTTTTAAAGTCATTGTAAAGATGTCTGTGTTCCTCTGTATCTGATTTTATAAGGATTTTTTCCTAACATTTTTTGTCTCACTTTTTTTTTTAAGATTTTATTTATTTTTAAAGAGAGGGGAAGGGAGGGAGGCAGAGAGGGAGAGAAATATCATGTATGGTTATCTTTCGCCTTCCTCTAGCTAAGGACCTGGCTGGAGACCTGTCTTACAACCTGATTATGTGCCTGGCTGGGAATCGAACCAGCGAACTTTGGGTTCACAGGCCGGAGCCTTATCCACTGGCCACCAGCCAGGGCTTTTCCTAACGTTTTTTTAATGATAGCTTCTGGGTCATGTTTAACCTGTGTATAGCAGACATTTCATTTTTCTGGCATTTCTTACTCTTAGAGTGACATTTTCTTGCTACCATCTAGTTAATATGATTTGTTGTCTAATAGCTTCATGTATGTTAGCTTCTTAATTAGCCTGTAAATGCTTTGTAGCTAGAAACTCAGTCTTTTTTTTTTTTTTTTTTTCCCCAATACCTCCGGATCTACTCCTATTCCCAACATTAATGTCATAGGCACAAAGGAAGAACCTGAAATATTTGAATTGATTGACTGGTGAAGGAGATTTATAGAGTAAAAAAAAGAGAAATATAATGATAAGCAGCTATGCAATTGGTCATAATAGCTTAAATGACACAAAAGTTGACAGAATAGATGGATGGAGAATTGGAAGAAGCCAAGTTCAGATAGTGTAATGCTGATGGGCATGAAGATAGAAGTAGCTTGAGGTGCCAAAGCATTCTAATTTAAAAGAGAAATATTTAAGCATAAGATACAAATTAAAGTGATTATAATTTTAGGTACATTAATCTGCATTAGTGTGCAAATTGAAAGGAATTGGTAAACTTTAGTTGAAGAAAAACTTCTGTTGAAGAGAATATAACAAGGGCTTTATTCCTTTATCTATTTAAAGGGCTTCCTTAGCAGTTGCCTTTTATCTACCAACAGTGATTGTAGTTAGACCTCTTCTTATAGATGAAGGAACTAAGGTGTCACAAGATAAAATAATAATTTGTCTGTGATTGCAATACAAGTTAGGGACAGTGTGAACTACGCAGATCAAATTGATTCCCTAGTTCTAATACTCCAATCAGGTTATACAGTATTACTCTAGTTTGGAGAGGTAGCTCCAGAAAACTTCCTGAAGACAAATTTTGTTGTCATTTGGCTGAAGTCCAGATCCATGGACTATAGGATAAATTTAACTAGTCCATGGTTTTCCACCTTTAACATTACTAACATTCTGGTCCAGATCATTCTTTGAGGATTAGAGAAACGGTACTTGGGAATGATTGTTGACTGTTAGGCATCATTCCTAAGCCTCTTACCACTAGCACCTCCCTGATAGGGATAACCCGAAATATCTGCAGACATTGCCAGATATCCCTTGGGAAGCAAAATTTCCCACAGTTGAGAACCACTGGACTAGACCCCAAATGGCATGTACCTATTACGGGTATTTAATTTCCCCATCCATCATCCGGGCTAAGTAGGCTTTGTCTATATTCCTTTCCATTTAGCCCAAGCAGTCTTTGTCAGTATAGCATCTATTAATCATTTGGCATTGGGACACAAAGTAAAATCTGTTTGCCATTTCTGGACTAGAAGGCAGGATTTAGGGTAAATTGCAAGTAGTAGTCTACATGTGAAATTCTTGTTTATATTCTCATTTCCATTTTTCTTTTCCCTTCTCTCTTAAAATCACCTCAATGGCAGTGAATAAAGATAATATGTAAATAAATCCAACCTTGTTTTAGATAAGAAAAATTATTCACAAGTAAATTCATACATACTGAAACTTTGATAGTAATTGTTGCTGTTACTACTAATTGTAATAATAGTATCAATGCAGTTTTTCTGTATTGTTTCAGCTTGGCTACATCTTTTTCCTTGGCCTCTTATATATAACTAGATGCTAAGATTTTATGATGTTGCCTTTAGAAAGTCTTCCCAGCATGTTCATAAGTATTATTTGCTATGTTGTTTCTAGCCTCCACTCAGTAATGACTGGATCGTCTAGTGTTCAGCCTCTTAGTCATCTTCTCTTGCCCTGTAGGTTATTCTCTGGGTATTAGCTTTGCATTTTCAGAAATAAGTTTACCTTACGAGACTAGAAAATGCTATTACCAAGGTAACAAACAACACGAACAAGTTTCTTGAGAAGTTTTCTCTGGATATTTCTTTTTCCTTTACTTTAGTTGACAACCATAAATATTCAATATGGGTAACACTTTTGGCTTTCTATACGGAAACACACTTAGTTGGTAGAAAATATACAAAAGAGAGCCAGACTTAATAGAGAATGACTGAATCTGAGGTCAATAATTTCTCCTCAGGGAGATCTGATAGAGTTTTAAAGAGTTTGTACCTTCATACTCCTTAACTTATTGCACAGCTGCAGTAGATTTAAACCATCCTCCACCCTCTGCAGAATTACCAGAATTGTCATCTCTAACACTGAGATCCAAAGGGAATCTGATGTGTAAGATTCAAATCCTTTACAATTAACTTGATAAAAAGAGACCTTTTGCTTATAATATATGGTCCCAGGAACAATGAAAATAATATGACTTTGAGTTCCATTTAAGGAATTTTAAGAATGTTGCCATTAATAGCTTCATTTATTCTCATATATAAAGCTGTAATATTAAGGGCAGGTAGTCTACCCATAACACATAGGGGTGTCAGCTGGTTAGTTAGCAGCAGATACTCAAACTCAGTGGGAGGCTCTAAACTTTTCTCTGCTGTTTTTGCAGAACAAGTGGAGAACATAGAGCTTGATTTGACACTCATTTCTTTCCTTCATTCATGTCACAAATTGGTTCAGGATGTGTTTTACTCCATGCCTTTCACTTCTGGTTCTGCTTTTGGAACTGTGGATTAGCATAGGTAGAAGTAATACAAGATGTTAGGACTTGTTATTAAAATAAAGACAGAATAATTTGGTAGGAAACCTATATCTTTATTGCATTGGTTTTTGTGACATCATAGAATTCACTGGTCCTGCTAGAAACTATACAGAATTATGTATTGTCTCTAGCATGTTTTCCTAAGATTTCATATATTTTGAGGGAAAAGGACCTCAAAAATTGTAATGGTCATTTTGCTTGTAAATGACTTTAAATTTTTCTATCTTCCGCATACTCCATATAGTGTAGCTATACTGATTTCATAATAAAAATATTTAGATAAGGTTTTATATGTGGTGCCAAGAGTTGTACTAGTAAGAATCTTCAACATTATTTAAATCACATTCTACTTGAGTTAAAAATACCCACTTGATCTGTTAGTCCTTAGCTTGTTGTAATATTTCTGCCATCCAGTCTTTCAACTAAGAATTTTTTTAAATAGCTGTCACATACCAGCCACAGTGTGTACAGGTACAAAGGTTAAAACATTAAACAAGGAAAATACCTTTCCTACTTTCATAGTTTTTTCTTCAGTGGTGGTCACAGATAGCTTAGCACGGAATTACAAAATAATGTAATGGGCAACTGCTGTGATTTTTGTCATGAGGGAGGCAGTAGGGAGGGTGGGAGGTAGGGAATGGATGTGGAGAGCACAGAGGTGGTGGTCACATCCTGGGCTTGATGAATCAGAAAAGGCATCCTAAGGGAGGTGACATCAAAGCTAAACCTCAAGAAACTTTTAAGTCTTACTGAGCAGGAGGAAGGGTGTTGTAAGTTATCCTTCTAAAGAGTGTGGCCTTTCAAGTGAAACAAGATTGTCTTTAAACATACTCCAATTTAAAGTCTTCTTTAATTGTTCCTTTTAGCTATGCCTCACAAGCTGAGAAATTTGGTTCTGAGCATGTAATATAAGATGAATTTTTGTGTATCTAGTAGCATTCATCATGTTTGGTTTATGGCCATCCTCATGTGAATTGCTAATGATGTGAAAATTTGCAAAGTATTGAATTTGATGAAAAAGAAGCAGCTGGATGTTCCAGATATTCATTATCCAGTCAAATTAAGTTTTTAATATTTATAATCTTAACCTTTTTTCTAACAAAAAAAGGAAAAAGAAAAAGGTTGTGGTTAGACGCTTACTGACTTACATCAGTCTTTTCACAGACCATGATCTCTAGCTAAGGTTGCTTTATAAGGAATTGTTCTATTGTGGGGTGTTTGGTAGGTGGCATAAAAACAATTAATTGCATCTATAAATTGTACTGAGACTGTTGGTATAATTTAGCCACAGCAGATTCTACATGGATTGATACCTTTTCCTGTTCACAGTTAATGTTTTACATCAAATATATTTAGCTGTTCTTTTTGCCTAGTCTGACACAGCTCTGAGTCAAAAGACTGATTAAGTATTTTTGTCTGCTCCCCCCACCCTCCATTTGTCTGAAGTTTTTGTTTTGTTTTTAAACTTTGTTCCATGGGAGTTTTCTGTTTTGGGGTGAACTTGCCTACCTTTAAAAGGTATTTCTACATGAAAGAAATGAACCACTTTAATCTCTGTGGTTTCTCCTAATGTCAATGTAAATTTTTGCCCAATAATTACTCTTCCAAGACTTTACTATATGGAAGGCTTTTTAACTGGAAAAGAAATGTGCAAGAGTCAAGGATGAATGGATTTCTGGAGAAAGAAGTTTCCAGAAAGCATTTTAAATTCTTTCTCAACTATGTTTAGGGCTAGCGCTGTTACAGTATATAAATTTTAGGGAATCATTGGTGCTAAATATAGAGAATGACTTTTTAAAAGATTTTTCTTATTCCAAGTCTGGGTAATTGTTAAAAGCAAAATACTTATTGACTATAGCCTCCACTTGAATCCCTGTTGGTGAATTGAGTTGTGGGTGGCTAATGTTGAAAGAGGTTGGCTCAGCTTAATGGCATATTGACTTTTATTGTGTGCCTGCCATTTTTTCCTTTTACTCTTTTTAACTTCAGGAGATTTATCACTGATTCCAAAATGCCTAGCAGCTTTTAAGAGAAAAATATCTGTAACTCTTGTTTGTGAAATACAGAAGTTCCATGAACTATCAAATTTCATAGAGCTTTTATCAAAACTTAACATGAATTTTGGGTCACAGGAAGAGTTCATTTAAATTGTGTTTCCCTTTTGTTAGTGCCCTAAAAATAAAACAAAACAAGCATATCCTGTGTGATATATAGCATGAATGGAGAAACTTCCAAGGAAGATTGTTGGGGAGGGGGGAGTATTCGATGTTTTGGACCTTTGAGGGGAAAGGTTGCTACCCATTGAGCAAGGAAGGTGTTAGTTTCTGGGGAGAGAGTTGGGAAAGGAAAGTCATATTTTAAGAAATTGGGGTTTCAGAAGCTTGCAGCTTGACCTTACTTGGAGTCTCAGTTTTTGCCCCTACTTTGTATTCCTCTGTCATTAAGCGACCCAGTGAATGACTGTCACTCAGTGGCACTTATTTGTTTGTTATAGTTAAGAAGTGCTAGGATCTCTAAAAATATAGATGAATGGCTTGGATGCCATGAGGCCAAGATGAACCATCTAGCAAGAGTGATGAATCACCTAGCAGTGTTCTCTCAGCTGCTGCTTTGACTCTGGTGCATGGCAGCTCTGTTTTCACTGACAAGACCATTGAGGAAGACACTGTCATAGGACCATCCTTTTTTCATTTCAATTTCTTCCGTGTAGAATGCATTCGTACCAAATGACCATATAACATTTACACCACTTAGTTACACCATAATTTCCTTATCCTCTCCCCTTTTAGAAGCTTAGGTTATATCCAGGCTTTTTATTGAGGGGGGTGGAGGGTGGGTACTGTTGTTTTGGTTTTGTTTTTGCCCTTATAAGTAATTCTTTATTGGACAAATTTGTTGAAGATTGGGTTAGCTCTTAAAATCATTAGAAGGACTAATAAAGAGTAGAAGTAAAGTATAAAACTTAATTTTTCCAGAAAATTGGAATATTGAGGACATGCTTGGGTAGGTAATGATCTTGAATATTGAAAATCAGTCAGTGAAAGTAGCTGAGAAAAGCTGACATGCTCCTGGGAGCACAAAACATTCTCCATACAGATTAATAACAAGAAAAATAGGCACTACATCCCAACTTGTATGGGTGTTTACATGTTCTTTTCTTTTTTAATTTGAGAGAAGTGAAATAATTATGTGTATTTTCCATATTGGTGCAGAGCAGGGATTCTTGACCTTGAGTCTGGATGAGCTTTAGGGGGATCTCAAACATCTTGAAATTGTTCCCAAATGATGGGGTGGGTATGCCTGCAGCATAGACACCCGCATGCACTTACCTGGAAAAGGGTCATGAATTTTCTTTTAATTCTCAATTGTGTTTATGAACCCTGTCCCCAAAGAACTGAAAGATTAGGGACCAAAACTTTTTGCCAATCCTAGATGACATGTGTGTATTTTTTAGAAGGAAACATGTACATGGATCAGTAGTGTGGTTGCAGTTCTTGGCCTTCTGTTTCCTTCTCACCACCCCCTACATTTTCTGGTTATTAAAATTCTCATCTAATGGGACTCTGCTCTTGCAGTTATGTTTGTAATGAACTCAGAGCCAATAAATCTTTTCTTTTACTAAATTGTTTTTAGTGCAGAGCTGCTAGAAAGGAGACGTTAAAGGATGTTGATACATTTTCAATTCCATTTCTGTATGCAGGAGCCTTCACCATCTCAGGGAAGCTGGGCAGGTTTTATGGAATGTGCTGCAGTGATTAATCTTCATTAGGACTGTTGCCATAGCCTTGTAAATTAAAATTTGTGATGAGGGGAAGTCACTGGCACAGGATGGAATACCAGAGTACCAATAGGTATAAGGATTTCTGAGAAATTTTTAATGGTCTCAGCTTATTAGTAGCTTAAAATTCTTTAGGAAAAAGTCAAAGCTACATTTATTGATATGACTGCAAGGGGGAGAATTTTATAGGGGCATAAATAGGACATTCAGGTACCATGTTCTTGGTAGCTTTCACACGCAATTTGGCAGCATGTTGTAAAAAGGCACCCAAGGGTTTCTATGTGAGCGAACTTCACTGTTCTCTACCTGTCTTCAGCTAGATTGCAGCTAGATCATTCTGCAGTTTCACCTGCCACTCTTTCTTTGCATTCCAAAAGAGAGAAAAAAATAGAGAAAAGTTAAAAAGCTGCGCAGACACTACAGCAAAGGTGTTGTGCCTTCTTCCCAAAGCCCGCTTGTCCTGGCATTTCTTACATTTCTGAACAGGCTTGTATGGGGATGTTGCTCCTCCGTTTGTGGTACAACACAGACTCACACATCTCTAACTATATGTGAATAAATGCAGCTGCTGCAGAATTTCAGGGCTCTGACACGAGGCATCACAACGCTTTTTGGCTGCATAGTCTCTTTTCCCATGTCAGGCTTACAGAATCCCAAGTGATTTTTGTTGCCTTTTTAGAAGTTAATTATTGAAACTGCTTGTCCCAGGGCCCTTGGGAGTTTAGTGCTCACTCTGTATCACTGTGTTTCTGTAAAGCTCTGCATCTGTATACAAGGGAAGAAGTTGAAAGCTTTTCTTCTGTGGTGTGTTGACTGCTGTCATCAGCAGCACTTGGAACATTCCTGAGTCTTGAGGTAGTGGCTCTAAGTGCAGCATTGTTGTAGCCCCGGGAATGTGATTTCCCGTTACAAAGGCTGCTCTGATCTCTTTGTTGGAATTAACTCACACATTATTTATTTAAAGTATGCTGGTCATCAATGAGCCATATTCCTATTCAAAGCAGGTAACAAATTATTACTTCTTCTTTTTTTTTTTTTTTTTACATGCAAAAATACATTTATTAACATACATTATTTTTACACATATTTAAAGTACATACTGGACTTTGAAGAGTTATTACAAAAAATTTTAAATGTGCCAATAGCTTACATAATTATTACAGTTAAATGATTGTATTTTAGATATACTGTAGCAAGATTAAGCAGTTTTTCTTCTTTAAT
>PVIW01004652.1:0-126154 GCA_004026585.1 Noctilio leporinus | reverse complement strand
CTGACCACTGAAGGCCTATTCACTGTATTCATATATTTGGTTCTGTTTTGCTTGTTAGTTTTGTTCATTATTGTCCTGTAATGGGTGAGATCATATGGTATTTGTCCTTCACTGACTGGCTTATTTCACTAAGCATAATACTCTCCAGTTCCATCCATGTTGTTGCAAAGGGTAGGAGTTCCTTCTTTCTTTCTGCTATGTAGTGTTCCATTGTGTAAATGTACCAAAGTCTTTTGATCCAATCATCCACTGATGGGCACTTCGGCTGTTTCCAGCATTTGGCTATTGTAAATAGTGCTGCTATGAACATAGGTTTACATAGGTTCTTATGAATTGGTGTTTCAGGATTCTTTGGGTATGGTCCAAGTAGTGGAATCACTGGATCAAAAGGCAGTTCCATTTTTAGTTTTTTAAGGAAACCCCATACTGTTTTCCACAGTGGCTGCACCAGCCTACATTCCCACCAAGAGTGCACGAGGGTTCCCTTTGCCCCACATCCTCACCAACACTTGTTGTCTGTTGATTTGTTGATGATTGCCATTCTGACAGGTGTGAGGTGGTATCTAATTTGCATCTCTCTGATGACTAGTGATGTTGAGCATTCTTTCATGTTGTTTAGTTTTATCACCTGAATGAAGATATCTCTAGCAAGATTTAGATAACTTATGAGTTGTCCAAGAAAATTTGGTGGATTAATTTCATTATTAAGAGACATAGTGTGCAGAAACTGTACAGAAACTAGTAAAGTAGTATACTATTTGCTCACCAGCATCTTATAGTGATGAAAAATAAAGCCATGCTTCTAGCTACCATCTTGCCTGATGGCTCTTATGCCACTTTCCTATGGAGTATAACAATATTTACCAAAATTAAAAACAATACCAGAAATTGCTCTTTTTACAATTGTTTTCAGAGCAACTTTGTACCCGCATCCCACAACATGAAGAAAGGAGGAATTGGAAAGGGGCTTAACATTGAATACTTCCTACATGCTTAGCAATGCATGAGAATTTTTCTATTTTACTTATTATTTCAATAATCCAACATGACATATATTATAAACCCTATTCAACTTCTGTGGAAATTGAGGCAACAGCTAGGAAGTCAGGACAATATAATCTTAAGAATGAAAAATGATGAGACTTCCATGATACTAGATCAGAAAGATATAATGCTTAAAGCAACAAACAGCAGAGCCACAGTGGCATTAAATAAAGTCTAACACAAAAGATATTAGACAACTCAGCAATTATAGTTGGAGATTTCAACACCTCATTCTCAATCGTGGATAGAAATATTGGACAAAAAAATAACAAGAATGTGGAAGACTTGACAATATTATCAACCACCTCAACCTAACTGTCCTGCACAAACGTTCTACCCAACAACTGAGAATGCACATTCTTTTAAGCACACATGGTTAGACAAGTATCGACCATAAGCTAAGACCTAAAACAAGTCTCAGTGAATTTAAAAGTATTGTTTCATGCAAAATATGCTCTTCAATAACAACAGAATTAGACATCAACAACAGAAAGAAATCTGTAAAATAACCAAATATTGGCAAATTAAACAACATACTTCTAAGTAACCCATGGTCCAAACAAGAAATCACAGTGAAAGTTAGAAAATATTGTAACTGAATGAAACCAAAATATGTCAAAATTTAAGAGATGCAGTTAAAGTAGTGCTTAGAGGGAAATTTATAGTTTTAAACACCTGTAACGGATGAGAAGAAAGACTTCAAAACAATAATCAACACTTTTACATAAAAGAAATTAAGAAAAAGAAAAAAAAGAAATAGAAAAATTATAAATAATAAATATTAAAGAAGCAATCAATGAAATAGAAAACAGAAGAACAATAGAATCAGTGGAATAGTAACTTCTTATTTTTATTTTTTTAAGGATTTTATTCATTATTCTCAGAGAAAGACAGGAGGGAGGAAGAAAAGGAGAGAAGCATCAAAGTATGGTTGCCTTTCAGCTGCCTCCAGCTAAGGACCTGGCTGAAGACCTGGCTTGCAACCTGGTTATGTGCCCTCACTAGGGAATCGAGCCAGTGAACCTTGGGTTTGCAGGCTGGTGCCTATCCACTGAGTCACCAGTCAGGACTTATTTTTTTTAATGATCAAGAAAATTGACAAATCTTTAGCTAGGTTGACCAAGATAAAAAAGAAGATACAGATTAATGAAATCAATAATGAAACTACCAACCCTAAAGAAATGAAAAGGATTATAAGAAAATTTTAACTGTGCATCAGTAACATAGACAATTTAGATCAATGGGCAATTCCTAGAAAGCCACAGATTACAAAAATTGACTCAGGCTGACTTGCAGATGCCGTCACCGCAGTCGCCTTGGGTCGTCTTAAGCGCAGTCATGGGCAACCCTACTGTGTTCTTCGACATTGCTGCTGACGGCAAGCCCTTGAGCTGTGTCACCTTCGAGCTGTTTGCAGACAAAGTTCCGAGGACAGCAGAAAACTTTCATGCTCTGAGCACTGGGGAGAAAGGATTTAGTTATAAAGATTCCTGTTTCCACAGAATTATCCCAGGATTTATGTGCCAGGGTGGTGACTTCACACGCCACATGGCACAGGTCTATCTATGAAAATTTCATCCTGAAGCACACAGGCCCTGGCATCTTATCCATGGCAAATGCTGGACCCAACACAAACAGTTCCCAGTGTTTCATCTGCACTGCCAAGACTGAGTGGCTGGATGGCAAGCATGTGGTCTTCGGCTGGGTGAAAGACGGCATGGATATTGTGACAGCCATGGAGCGTTATGGGTCCAGGAATGGCAAGACCAGCAAGAACATCACCATTACTGACTGTGGACAACTCTAATAAATTTGACTTGTGTTTTATCTTAACCACCAGACCATTCCTTCTGTAGCTCAGGAGAGCACCCCTTCACCCCTATCTCCTTGGAATGTTCTATAATCTTCATGCTCTCCCCGCAGTTCTTTGGGTTCCATATTATCCTTACCCCTTCCAAGTCTAGCTGGATTGCAGAGTTAAGTTTATGATTATGAAATAAAAACTAAACAATTGTCAAAAAAATGGACTCAGAAAGAAATATTAATTGGAATAGGCATATAACAGATAAGGAATTGAATTAATAACTAAAAATATTCCTACAAAGACAAGCCCAGGCCCAGAGAGCTTCATGGGTGAATTCTGTGTAATACTTACAGTTTGAACTTGAAGGACTTGGGTTTGAACTGCTCAGGCCCACTTATACATGGATTTTTTTGATTGACCAGCACAGTTCAAACCCCTGCTGTTCAGGGGTCAACTCCAAGGTTGTGTAAGCAATGCAAAGGACTTACACAGATTTTTGATTGGTTAGCACCCCTAAAACCCATCTCATTTAAGGGTGAACTGCACAGAAATAATAATAGCCCTTCACAAATCTTTCAAAAAATAGATGAGGGAAAAATTCCCGATTCATTTTATGAGGCCGATATTACCCTAATACCAATGTAAAAAAGAGACATCATTGCAGACACAATAATCATTAACACAATTTTAACAAATTGAACCCAGCAACATTTAAATGAAGACAAAGTAGGATTTATCCCAAGAATGCAAAGTTGGTTTAAGATCTGAAAATTCGTACAAAATATAAAGGACAAACACCACATAATCATTTCGATATATACAGAAAAAGCATTTGATAAAATATAACATCAATTTATGATTTAAAATTATCGACAAACTAAGAACAGAAGGGACCTTCTTCAACCTGTGGATGTGGTTCTGGGTCAACTCCCTAAATTTATTACAATCATTAATTGTATACATACACTAGATAAATTTTATTATATATACCTCAGTGTAGCTATTATAAAAGATAACACAAGATCTAAGGTATTTCATTCTTATCAGAAGTTGCTAAAGCCAAGATGGTATCTTTATTATGCTTCCTTCTAGCACAGTTCATTAAGATAGCTCAATCAATTTTTAGTAATTAAATTTAGCTTTCAAAAATGAACCACATTCCACAGACTATACCAGCTAGAGCCTGACATTCAAACTGCTATATGTCCTGCTCACAACTTAACTCTTTTTAATCTACGCTGTCTCCCTTAAGCCACTTTTTGTACCCACCTTTTATCTCCGTGTCTTTGCTCACATTGTACCTTTCATCCACCAGGTGATAAGTTTGGCACTTGTAGCTTCACTGCTATCCAGAAGGCCTGGGGTGACACATTATGTAAACAGGCCATTTCTTACTGGAGTAGTCACAAGACAAAGAGGGCCTTTATCAGGTATAACTAGGTAACATTCAAAGAATAAATACATTTCTTTTCCTCGATAAAAGCTGAGCATAAAAGATCTCAAGTTTCAGAGTTTTTCCGAAATGTGATTCCCTGGGCCATGTACACACAAAGCCAACCTTACGAGGGAGCAAGTGGATACTGCACCCAGAATGGGGCTTCACCTGTGACCTCTTCCACCAATAGTTATTGAGCTCCTGCTCTGTGTCAAGTGCTGTTCTAGGTATGAAAGGCACAGCAGTGTACAAAACAAGGTTCCTGCCCTCAAGGGGTTCACATTGTAGTTGGGGGAGAGGGATAGCCAAATACCAAATATGTGACACTTGGCTGATGTTCATTCTGTAAGGGCTTTGGAAAGCCATGGAAAATGGGAACAGTGAAGCTGGCAGTTACCATTGCATGTGGTGTGGATTTAGTGCACCTGAACACCAAAGAAGGAATCAGGCAACTAACCTGGGAAAAAGCAACCCAGGCAGAGGGAACAGACTGTATACAGGATAGCAGGCAAGCACGCCTTGGTGTATGCCTGCAAAGGGACAAGTGTGTGAGTGGAGCACAGTTTGAGGGGATCCATGGCAGTGACAAGGTCACAGGTAGGGGTGGCGTGGCTTATAGAGCATGAGGACCTGTGGGACATTTTAAGGCCTTTTGATTTTACTGAGTAAAATGGGAGCTATTGAAGGATCCTGAACAAAGAAATGACGTACTCTGACTTCTGCCTTAAAGGGATTGCTCTGGCTTCTGTGTTGAGATTGTCTATCATAGGGCAGAGGCAGGAAGGCCAGTGACAACGCTATTGCGACAGTCCAGGCAAGAGGTGATGGGTGGCTTAGGTCAGGATGTTAGCAATGGTGGAAATGAGAGTGCCGTATTTTGTATATATTTTGTATATAAGAAAGCCAACAACATTAGCTGATGTTTAGATATAGGATGTGAGAGAGCGTGAAGAGCCAAAGGTGATTACTTATCTTGATCGTTTAACAAAAGTTTATTTAGTACTAATTACATGCCAGGCACTGTTCCAAGTTCTTGACAAATACTGACTCATCTCATCTTTGTAAAGCCCTGTGAGATGGGTACTGTTTTTGCCCTCATTTTCCTGCTTCCAAGGTTTTGGATCTGAGAAGCTGTGAGGATGGAATTGGCATGGCAGAGAGAGGAAAGAGTACGTGAAGAGCAGGTTCTAGTTAATGTGTTAGGTTGAGAGGACTGAAGCAACTCTGTGAAGATATCAAGCAAGTGGTTGGTTATGCAAATCTGAAGTTAAGGTTGGTGGTCTGGGCTGGAGCGTTCCCCTTTGTAAAGATGGCATTTAAAACCATGTAACTGGGCCCTGGCTGGTAGCACAGTGGATAAGGTGCCTGCCCGGGAACCCAAAGGTTGCTGGTTCAATTCCCAGCCAGGGCAACATAACCAGGTTGCAAGCCAGGTCTCCAGCCAGGTCTTTAGCTGGAGGCAGGTGAAATGCAACCATACGTTGATGTCGCTCTTCCTCTCTATCTCTCTCCCTTCCCCTCTCTCTCTCTGGAAATAATAAAAAATAAAATCTTTAAAAAAAAGAAAACCATGTAACTGATAAAATATTTAAGAGTAGTGACACAGTAGAGAAGATGGCCAAAGACTATGTTGGAGGACATCCAGCATTTAAGTATGAAGACACAAGGATGAACCATCAAAGAAGACAAAGAACCTGGCATCCTGGAACCAAGTGAAAAAAGTCTTTGAAGGAGGAGAGAGCAAGCAACTGTGTTAAACGCTATAGATCTCTCAAATAAGAAAGAACTGAGAATTTATTTATTGGTTATTTGGAAAAGAGCTGTTTTATTAAGTGATAGAAATGAACATTTTTCTCTTGAGTGGGTTCAAGAGAAAACAGAAAGAGGAGAAAATAAGGTAATTAAAAAAAAAGAATTCTTTTGAGGCATTTTCCATAAAGAAGAATAGAGGACCATTCTTCTTGAGAGAAGAGTATAGAGTTGAGAGAGTAGTTTTGTTTTTATTTTTTGAGATGGGACAAATAACAGCATATTTATATGCTGATAGAAATGATCCCACAGAAAAGGAAAAAAATATTGATACAGAATAGAGATTAAGTGATGTTAATGAGCTGTTGAGAGAGGCTGATAAAGTACAAGGCTTGGTCTTAGAAGTCAGGATATATGGAGGCAGATGTAAGTATGTGGGGAAATGTGGTTGACATTTGTGCAAGTTCTCTTCTGATTGCTTCTATTTTTCAGTGAAATAAAGAAAAGGTCATCAGCTGAAAGAAAAGCACAGAAGAAGTACTGGCGTGTCGAGGAGAACAAAAGTGTGAAATGAACATCTAGGAAAATGGGGAGTATCATCCAAAACATTGCCCCACCCACAGATCATTTCATCATTCCATCTCATTATTTGGGTCTAGAAAAGTTGACTGTTCAAGAGGTCCCTATTAAAATGCATGGAAACCCTGTGTTTTTCAACTGGTTTTCTGGGATAACACATCTGCATCCAAAGATATCTGAGTTGTCAGACAGCCTGTATAGTAAGATCTCTTAGATCATAAAGTTTTTAGTCTGTTTTTCTTGGGAAACCTAAACTTCATTTTATTTTATTTTTTCAAGAAAAGTGAAGCATAGAACTGAAGGTAATTCATTGGAAAAGTTTTTTAAGATTTAATATAATTAAATTTACATATTAGAAAATAATTAATCAAATCACTTGTCTCCATTGTTTTCCTCTATCGGGGGGAAAAAAAATACATGCAAGCCCTTGACAAGAATTAAGGTGTTGAGATAAGGAAAGATACTTGTTCTTAGGAGGAAAGGGGCTTCCTATGGGGGTAAGAAATTGTTCCACGTCAATAATACAATACAATTATACAGGGCTCCTCTATGTCTGCAGACCGAATATATGTCATTTAAAGTAATACCCCCTCCCAAATTAATAAATGCTGAGCAGCAACACACATATTTGTTTTCGCCTCTATTATCATGGCCCATGAAATTATATAGAATTTTCTTTTTTAAAAATGCACAGATTTGGGCAACACAGGATAGCAAGAGAAAGCTGTGCAAAAGGCACATGGGGCCTAGCAGGTCCCTGATGCTTGAGTTAGAATCCCCAGCCTGCCACATTCTTACTGTGTGACATTGGGAAAGTGTCTGATCGTTAATGAGGCAGTTCCTCTTCTGTAAGTCATGGGCTACTGATGAAGCTTGTTGTAAAATTACATGAAGCAATGTGGCACCGTAAATGTTCAGTAGAGTGTCTGGCACAAAAAAAGGCTATTATTTTTACTTGCATGTTGCTAGACTCTTAGGTGTTATCTTCCCTTTTATCTGGGGAAACAACCAGAGAATTTCTGTTTATACTCAGTCCAAATATCCAAATACCACTAAATGGAGGAAAACAAATGGAGAAGAATTAGAAAGTAAAAAACGTACAGGTTATTTTCTTGTTGTTTTATTTTCTTAGAAATGATGTTATTACAAGTCTTTCCTTTTGGGGGCGGGGGATGGGCCTGGCACTAGATCTCACTTTTCTTAAAAAACTGATGTAAATTGACATGTAATATTAAATTAGTTCAAGTATACAACTTAATGATTCGATATAAACATATACAGCAAAGTGAGCAACACAATAAGTCTAGTTAGCAAGTTAACATCCAGTATCACACATAGTTACAAGATGTTTTTTTCTTGTGATAAGAACTTTCAAGATCTACTCTCTTAGCAACTTTCAAATATACACTTCAATATTATTAACTATAGACACCATGATGTCTATATCACATCCCTAGGACTTATTTATTATATAACTGGATGTTTGTATTGTCTACCTTGACCACATTCACTCATTTTACACACCAACCACTAATAAGTGAGATGATACAGTATTTCTTTCTCTGTCTGACTTATTTCACTTACCTTAGTGCCCTCAGAGCCATCCATGCTGTCACAAGTGTCAGGAAATTCTTTTGCTATGGCTGAATAATTTTCCTCCATAGGTATATGTCATTTTAATCCAATCGTCTATCAATGATCACCTAATTTGTTCCCGTAGCTTGGCCATTGTCAATAATGCTGCAGTAAACACAAGGGTACAGACAGCTTTTTGAATCAGTGTCTTCATTTCCTTTAGAGAAATACCCAGAAGTAGAATTGTCGGATCATATGGTAATACTATTTTTAATTTGTGAAAAATAGCCTCTCTTGGCTGTTTTTAATTGTTTCTTTGGTAATGTAAACATATCAAAGACAGCTACATGTTTTGTTCCTCTCCAGCTTTCCCGAGACTCCGGAATTCTTAGGCACTTGATGAAGAGGACAGCTTTATTTTACCATAATATTTAAGGAGTTCCAGAAGGGTGGGGACCATGTGTTAAATTCAGTGGGGCTACCTAGCAACTCATTAAATGAAGAAAAAGAATCTAACAGAAATGTGTACATTTCCTGAGCAGTTGGGTTTCAGAGGACTATGGCCAGGAGCTCCCTCTGACGCTGACTGGCCTGGCCCTGGGAAGTGAGTGGGTGTATGGGCTGCTGGAATTGAAGCTGGGTTCTATGATATTCTCCAATGCTGGATCCTTTGCTGATGTAGCTGTTTGAATTCTGCAGCTGTTCTGCTGTTGTATTTTCTTATATGTTACAGTTTAAAACAAAGAACTGGGAAAATCCTTGGAGCCTCATGTGGCACCCCCATGAACAGAACGCCTTCAACCTTAGGGTGCTTAGGAAGCAAGGGAGTCAAGGTTCTGTGCACTGCAGTAAGCTCATCCCACTACCTCTGTGCATGTATCAGCCCAGACTCCTGACACTGTGACCCTTGGAAAAGGTCAGGGCCCCTGGACAACCCCACCTCACACAGCTCTGCCCGGTAACTGAAACTGTTATCCATTAACCTGCGCAGGTGGGAGGGAGTCAGTCTTTGTCTGGCACTAGTTTACAGACCACAGCCTTGGGGCCACTTTCATGCTTGTCACCTGGCACTTTTCCTTCTGGGCAGGTGACTATTTACTCCTTTTTCTGTCTCTCCAGAGCTGGGTGGAGGCACTCAGTGCAACTTCCAGGTTATGCTGTGCAAGGGTTTTTAGTTTCTTTATTTAGCTGTGGAATTTCTTCTCCCAACAAAATCTCACGCCAAAGCTCAATACTTAAAACAGTTAACTCTGGAAGTATTTGGCATGAAGTGCAAGTATACGATCCAAAGCTGGCCACCTCTACCCCTCTCAGATTCAGCACACTCGCATACTTCTTGAGGCATGTTTAAAGAATTTCTAGAACTCAAAGCAAAAACAATTTGCTATAGCAGCCACTAGTCACCTGTGGCCGCTGAGCCCTTGAAATGGCTAGTCTGAACTGAGGTGTCCTATAAGTGTAGCACACCCAAAACTTCAGAGTTAGGACCAAAAAAAAAGTAAACTATCTCATGAATACATTTGTTATTGATGATAGGTTGAAATGATAATGTTTTAGGTAGACTGGGTTCATAGATATTATTAAAGTGAATCCCACCTGTTTCTTTTTCCTTTTTGTAAATGAGAGTGCTAGAAAATTCAAAAGTATGCAAGTGGCTCATATTAGTGATTTGTATCATAATTCTATTACATGGTGCTGGCCTAGATTACTTTGTTAAGGGCATTGCTCAAGCCTGCCCAGGTCCTTGGAGGCAGGTCAGGACTTGTGGCTCCTAACTCAGTGCTTTCCCCGTTCCACCACTGTCACCAACAACAGCTGAGAGGGCCATCTCCCATCCATTTCATTTCATGTGACGAGCTAAGAGGAAAGAAAGGAAAGAAGGCAAAGCTGACAGCGGGAGTAACATTAGGCCATGGGCAGCGTTGCCAATCACCTATGTTGGTTTGGTATCTAGAAGGAAATCCACCCAGGGAAGGAGCACTGACTTAGAAACAGGAGGGCCTGAATCTTAGCCCCTCTGATGATTGCGCTCTCTCCCTGTGTAAGTACCAGTCTTCCTGGGTCTTATTTTCTTTATCTGTAAAGTAAGGGGATCACTTTCACAGCTCACAAATGCCCAAAGTCCTCTTCCACCTCCAGAATTCTGTAATGTGTGTGTTACTGTGTGTTATGTGCCCTTGCTTCAGCTCAGACTCCAGCAACCTTGTGAATGAATGAGTGATGTCCACAGTGCTATGTCCTCAGAAGTCCTGCTCAGCTCCTGTAGACTCAGGACTAACTTTTTTTTTTTTTTAAGATTTTATTATTTTTAGAGAGAGGGGAAGGGAGAGAGGCAGAGAGGGAGAGAGACATCAATGTATGCTTGCCTCTTACCTGCCTCCAGCTACGGACCTGGCTGGAGACCAGGCCTGCAACCTGGTTATGTGCCCTGGCTGGGAATCGAACCAGTGACCTTTAGGTTCGCAGGCTGGCACTTTATCCACAGTGTGGAATGGCTTTTTAAAAATAGAGTCAATCCATCTCGTCCTTGGTCTTTCTCTCTTCTTGCTGCCCTCTATTTTTTCCCAGCATTACTGTCTTTTCCAAAGAACCTCACCTTCTCATGATGTCTCCAAAGTAGGGCAGCTTCAGTTTTATCATTTTTGCATCCAGAGATATTTCAGGTTTACATTGCTCCTGGGCCCACTTGTTTGTCTTTCTAGTGGTCCAGGGTATCCACAGAGTTCTCCAACACCATATTGCAGATGAATCAATATTTATCTTAGTAATCTTCTTCTCTGTAATTTACCACTTGCATATTCTTCTTTATTCCTCACTGCTAGTAAATACATTTTGATCATGTGTTCCTGCATCCATTTCTTTTCCTTTTCCATTTTCCACACCTCCTAAAAGCCAATCTCAGCAAAGAAAAAAAAAAAAAAAAAAAAGATTGGGAAGAGAGGATTACTTCAAAGACAACTTCAAGTTACTTCCTTTTACCCTTGACCCTGAGAGCAATGAAAGATTAGTTGTGTGCACTAACCTCTAACTCAGTAAAGAAGGACCTGGAGGAGGAAGAGGGAGAGGAGTAGAGTGGAGGAAGTGATAGGATAAGGAAAAAAGAAGAGGACAAAGTTGAAGAATGAAAAGGTAATGGGTTTTAGAAATACGACATTATCCGAAGGAATGATTAATCATTCTGGACTCCTGGATTTCTAAACTCCTAGAAAGCAGGGACTATTCTTTGGAGGTGCGGGGAGGCTTGTCTTGCTACACAGGGATAATAAACATGAAGCAATCTCTTGCTTCGGTTTCCTTTGTTTCCAGCCCTGCCTTTTATGGTTGGCACATTTATAATAGGCGTGATAACAAAGGCAGATGAAACACATAGGTATGCAGGAGAAGTCAAATCAAACAACACATTTATTAAACTGTTTCCTCTCCCTCAGAGCTCCTCTGAAGCAGAAACACCGAGACATTGTTTCAAGTCAGGGAGTTTCCAGCTTTGAAACCCAGCGCCCTGGCGGGAGACCAGGTTTGCGTCAGTGCGTGGGAGCGCTGCGCTCTCGGGCTCTGCGGGAAGTTCCCCGTTCAGGAGGCTTTGGTGTCAGGGATTTAGCTGCTACCTATGGGTTGAGGGTGCAATTTTTTCCTGTAAAATCCACCTCATCTCTGAAGTGCAGCACCGGCTGTGGGGCTGAAGGTGCTCCTTTCTTGGCAGGCATCGCTAAATTTTGTCTCAGGTGAAATGATGCGGCCAGAAGCTTCTCCCAGGCCCCACCCACACCTGAGGCCCAGGGAAAAGCGAGGATGGAGGAAAGAGCTGGAACTGTCCTGAGACGCTGGCCCACAGTGCCCCATTGTCCTCCGCTTCACGTGGGCGGCGTAGACGGGAGGAAGGATTGGAGCAGCTTTCAAAAGCGGCTCCAACTCAACCTTTCCTGCCCACACCAGGGACAGGAACAGTTGAGGTTAGCTTTGCTGGCAGCCAAAGAGCATTTAATTAAAACAAAAACAGACTTTTTAGAAAGGAAGAAGGCAAACCCAGAATATGGAGTTAAAGTACCAGATTTCTGGAAGGTTAGAAGAGACTAAAACTGGTGGTGGTGGTGGTGTGGGGTACGACTCTGTTGATGTTGGTGACTAATACGTGCCTCTCGGGATGGGTAAGACAAAGCTAAGCTCTACCGAAAGCTAATAGCCAACCATCTAATACTGTGTATTAGACAGGATTCCTTCCTAAAGGATCTACTGAGACCCTCTCAATCAAAGCCGGGGTTGGTTTCTTTTAATATACTCAACGCATATGGATCAACTAACCCTTTGGCAGTCTCTTAACTGAGCAGGGGATGTGAAAGGGCCTGGCCGTGCTCCAGGTAGATGGAGTTATAAAGCAGGCTCAGGGAAAATGCGCCGTGGGTTGAGCATACCCTGTTCGGTGTTGGTTAAAATGGTCTGGGGTAGAAGGCCTACGTAACTGTGTTTCCTTACCGGGGCCTCAGGAGACTCTTTAAGGTTTTATGGGCTTTTGCCTTTTTCTTGGGGAGCTCAAGAACCCAGTCTCCACTTTTCCACTCATACACAGGGACTGCAATGGGGGAAGGAAAATTCATCCTGCCCCCTCCCCCTGATATGCCCTGGCTTGTCATCTGAGACCTGCCCGTAACATGGACAGGCCTTGAGCTACAAATAAAATCCAGATTTTGTAAATTTAGCGGACCTGCAGGGTCACCTTGTGTATTAGTCTGCTAGCACCGCTACAACAAGTACCACAGACTGCGTGGCTTAAATAGTTCATTGTCTCACAGTTCTGGAATCCAAGGTCAAGGTCTCAACAGTATCGGTCTCTCAAAGACTCTCTCTTTTCTCTTTGTCTTCGCATCATCTTCTTTCTGCATGTGTCTTTGTCCTAATCTTCTCTTCTTATAAGACCAGTCATACTTGATCAGCGCTCAGCTTATGACCTCATTTTATTTTAAGTTAATTATCTCTTTCGAGGCCTTATCTCCAAGCACAGTCACATTCTGTATTATTGGGAGTTCAGACTTCAACATACGAAATTGAGGGGTGTGGATGGAGAAGGATACAATTCAGCCCATCACACCGTGTCTGGGGCTTTCAGGACAGGCTGGGAACCTTAAGATAGTTCCCCACTCATTGTGGATAACCCAATAACACCATTCTACCTTGTTTTTTACCCAAACGTCCCTGTTTCACTGGCCTTCCTAAGCTCCGGTCTGGTCTTCTGCAGGATCTCATTTCTCTGTGGTGTTGGGGGTGTTTCCTGGAACATTCCCCTTGAGGACAGCAGTGTTGCCAAGCTGGAGGCCAATATACTCCCTCCCCTACAGGCCCTTCCCGGCTCAGTGCAGGCAGACAGTGAGGCCAGTTAAGGCGGGTTGTGGTCTTGCCCAAGGAGCCAGGTACACACACACACCATCCCCTAGCGGTGGCATTTCAAAAGATAGCCTTCTCTTCATCAGTTTGTACTTCCTGCGTGTTTATAAGCAAGCCGCCTCTGGGTGAAACAGATTCCAGAAATGGATGTTCAGAATTTGTTTTGCTTCTCACCACTCCTCAAAAGTAACTCCCTGGTAATGCAGACTGGGAAAGAAGACAGGGTTATTGAGCCCGGAGAGATCTTGTCCAAACCTTCTGTTTCTCTGGACGAGCAATTGAAAGTCACTTACTTCTCCTGACCCTGAATGAGACAAACAGCTATCTCTTTCACTCTGGGCTTGGCCATGCCACTCTATTTTCTATGATCACAGCGCTGGGTTTATTACACAAAGTACTATTCTTGCAAATCCTCTCCCTACAATGATCCTTCCTGGGTGGTCTTTCTTGGGCGGGTCCTTGGGCATTGAAACCCCACACTGTGCTTTTTCCTCCGCTTAGCATGCCGGCCAGATTCTGCCTCACACAGCTCAGCTCCAGCTCATCAAGAGATAAGATCGGAGATACTGCAGAGAGGCCATGTTTTAACAAGGCAGAAAACACAAGCTGTTCTAAACATCAGGCCCACTGTGCACAAAACAACCCCCTGCAATACACCCTGGCTTTGGGTACCCTCTCACAGACAGGGTCTCTCCCCTCCTAAAGAGCTGTATGGGGGAGGGGGGTGAGGAAAGAGTCCCGTCACTCCCAGCAGGGCCTTGAGTCAGAAAGATTTCACTCTCAATTACCCAAGAGCAGCTGTAGACTGCCACTTATGTAACAGGCTCTGCGCCTCTTTCTCAGGAGGAGGATGTGGAACCATTTGGTGTTTGCCGAATAATGAGTCATGGTCAGATTTAGGGAGGAGAAACAGTGAATTTCTCCCCTGCGTTGCTCCATCCGGAACTTCTAGTAAAGTGATAAGCAGTGAGTCAGTGCTCAGCAGGGCCTGCCCGGCCAAGGGAAAGCACCCAGCGGGCTCTGAAATGCAGGCCCCCAAGGCTCACATGTGGTGCTGTGGAGGGGGATTTGGGGGTGTTTGAGGCTTTGCTGGGCGCTGGGTGCTCTGCGAGGAGATTTGCTGTTTATTTAGGCCCACGGCTGATTTGGCAGGGGTTTTCCTGTCTTGGTCATTTGCAGTTTTCTTGCCGGCCCCAACCAGGATGCAGGAGTATCAGGGTGAAGACAGAAGCTTCAGAATGAACACAGCTTCCTCCAAACCTCATTTTAACCCGAAGAAATGAAACAAGTCTGAGAGGGACGAGGAGCATATTTATATCCACTGAGAAGTTAAAAGGTTTGCTTTTAGTCAGGAGGAAAAAAATTAAGATGTACTACTACGACTGCTTATTACATTGTGAGATACAACAAACCTGAGAAAAAATAAGCCCTGTAAGAAAATGGACTAGAACTGACTTGTTCTTCACATTTTTAAGATATTCAGTCCAATTTTAGATGCAGATTTTTTTTATCAGCAAATTATTTCTCCTAAGCTCCTTCGATACTCCCTGTAGTGATTGTAATATGCCCAGCAAGAAGTCACAGCCTTTATTGTGACTTAGCAAGTCACAACCCAAATCTGTGTATCTAGTCAGGGGTCTGTTATGGAGTTGGTGGACCCACCTTAGGGTGTGGTGGCTGCTGCAAGAATTTCAGGGCAACTTGATTGATAAACAACGCAGAGAACATTTTCTTCAACTCAGGAAGCGAGCAGTTCCAGGATGAGAAGCATCACACAGAGGTCAAGGTCAAATTGTTTGAGCTGAATCCCAGCTCTGTGACTTGGACATACAATTAGCTTCTCTGCTTGGGTCCTTCATCTGTAAAATGGAGAAAATGAGAGAGTCTCTATTTCATTGGGTGGTCAGGAGGTCTGAGGTAAAACACATAAAGCATTTTAAATGGTTTTAAAACATCCAATAATGATACTTATCATTGCTATTTTTTATTTTATTTTATTTTATTTTTTGTTATTCTCACCTGAGGACATTTTTTTCATTGCTTTTAGAGAGATAAAAAAGGAAGGCAGAAGGGAAAGAGAGAAAAACACCTATGTGAGAAATAAGCCTCCCAAACATACCAGGACTGGGGATCAGAGGCACCCCACTGGGGATTTAACCCGCAACCCAGGTATATGTCCTGACCTGGAATTAAACCCACAACCTTTGTGCTATATGGGATGGCGCTCCAACCAACTGAGCCACACTGGCCAGGGCATATCACTGCCATTATTATTGTTCTTGAATGTTAGCTTAAGTCCACTTTAGTAGCCCAAAAATATTTTAATGAGAGAGAATATCATGAGCAGGCCTTATGGTTAAGCAAATATAACCTTCTCAAAACTAGTGAAATTTTTCTTTAGTGTTTTTATTTGTAAAATTAGAAAAATACAAATTTTTGGTGAAGATTCAATAAATAGTAGCTATTTTTTATTATCAAGTCAGTGAACCTGAATTTTTTTTTTTCTTGTGAACCTGAATTTTTGCTCAAATAAGTTTCAAGGTTTTTATCCAAATAGCAAAATGAAGTTCCAACCGCCAGATTACAGGCACCTTTTTAGAGTATTTATGTATATATTGTGTATATATTTATAATATAACATTTCAGAAGGGAAGCAAATTCATAAGAATATAACTTAACACATGTTCAAAAGTGGTCTATTTTGGTATCTGGTTGAGAAAAGACAGGATGAAAGGTGAGGTAATTCTGTAGATTTTTTAAAGAAGAGCTCTTTCGGCTTGAGTTCTATTGATTGATTTGCCGGATTGATTTACTTTATAGTATTTTAGTTTGCTCCTCAGCTGACCACAGGAGGCAGATGACACGCCTCTGAACTGGCTCTGAGTTCAGCCACACAACTGACACCATTGCTACCTCACAGAGCCTCCTCATTCAGGGAGTACTTACCACAGGCCTTGGCACAAGTCACAGGACGTGTATCTCAGTTTTGTCCTTAGACAACCCCTCTGCTTTATTATTATCTCTATCTTAAGGGTGACAAGACAGTGTTCTTTAGAGACTTGCCACCTGCCTGTGATCTCATAGCAGCTGAGGATAGAATCCAGGGTTCTGATCTTGGAGGCGTTGACCATCAGGCTCTCCTGCCATTCCTGCCGAAGGTGGGACTGTCCAGTGTACTCCCTGCAGTTGCAGTGTACAAGTCACCTGCTTTCGAGTTTCCGCTGTGCAGGAAAGCTCACAGGTGACCTGCTGTGCAGGAAAGCTCACAGGCCCTGGGTGCTGGAAGAGAGACTTCAGTCAATGCAGATAGACTAGAAGATCTGTTCCCACCCTTGGGCTCTTGGTGTAACCGGAACAAACTTGACAGAAACAATTCAGTGCCACGGAGAATGCAATAGCCCACAGCCCTGCCAAGTTATTCTGTGGAGTCAGCGGTAAAGGGAGGGGGTGCTCCCTCCACACCCATCCTTTGTTGTGGTGACCTCACACAAGAATGACCCCCACCCCGATGTCTTCATGCAGCTATCGGAGCCTCTTCAAAAGGACAGAGCTGATGGCTTGAACAAGTCCTTTTTCTTGAAACAACGCTAATTCGTCCAGTTTTGTGGCTTTCTTAAAATGTGGAACAACATTAGCTCATCCAAGACTGTGGTTTATTTGAAAACGAAATTCCGGTAAATCTTTCGCACCATCTGGCAGTGCGGTGATTGGCCATGAGTTAGGAACAAGCCACTGAGCACACAAGAAAACAACATGAAGAAAGCCCACCCCAAACAGAGAGGCACTCTGTAATCTCAGCAGCCAAGGGAGGCCACAGGGCTCTCTGAGGACCGGCTGGCCCTGTGAGCTGAGCAAACCTGTCACTCACCGGTGGAAACCAGTTCCTCTCAACAGCTGAGGCCCAGTGGAATATCTTAGGTGACGCTTTAGCCAGGGTCTTAAATTCTTTCTATAGAAAGAGATTAGGGAATCCCTTAGAGGGTACATACAGAGGATCAAGAAACCAACATTTGAGTGATCAGGAGAAAAGGGAACTTTAAACATCAGTGACTGACTCTTTGGAGTGTAGAAAAATGACTAGGTCTGGGTCACTGAGAGACCTAGAAGATATGATTTTTATTTCTGTATCTACTACATCCACCAAATCCTGCCCCAGCCTTCATTATAAGTACAGCTAACGTTTCCCCAGTGCTGAAGGTGGGCCTTGCTCTGCTGTGGGCCCAGGGGAGGTTGCAAAGCAGACAGACATGGCTCTCTGCTTTTAAAGAGCTTGAATAATGTGGTTATTGGGGGTGTGGGGGAGCAAAGTGTAAGGGAACTAAATAGTATTGGGAAAAAATACAATAAAAACCCTCAAAAAATTTTAAAACAGGTTATATTCTAACAAGATAGACAGATGGAAAACATCATTTAAAATAATAATTTCTAGAACAAGTGCTATTTAGGGAACACAGAAGAGGCTGAGAAGGAGAATCAGTGCAGGGGGCCAGTGATCAGGACCATTTTTCACTGGATTACTCAGGATAGGCTCTCTGAGGAAGTGACATGTAAGCCAAGACCTTATGAGGGGATGTTGCTGGTTATGCAAGATGTGAAAAGCCTAGGGCTTTGGAGGAACTGAAGGAAGAAGGGGGGGGGGGGCACATGAGCTAAGGATGGAGAGGCAAGGGCCACATGTATAAGGATGTGGGAAATCATTTCCTCCTTTACACAGAAGACAGGCATGATCTCATTTATACAAAAAGAGCACTTTTGTCACTCTGAGGACAAGGCACTATAGGAGGTCAATTGTGGAAGCAGAAAAAAAGGTTAGGAAGTTATTCCAGGTGTTCAAGCAATACAGACCTAGTGGCTGGAGCCAAGGATGTGGTAGGCAAAAGAAAGAGAAATAAGAGATTTGAGGTAGAACCAACAGAATTCACTGATGGATTCAATGTAAGGGGGAAAATGTGAGAGATCAAATAAGGATTCTCCTGGGTCTTTTAGCTTGAATGGCTGGATGGGTAGTGACTCCATTTACAAAGATGAAGACAACTGGAGAGTGGAACAGAATATTTTGTGGGGGGAAAAATCAAGAAATCTGTGTGTGTTTTTTTTTTTTTTGTTTTTGAGATTTTATTCATTATTTTTAGAGAGAAGGGCAGGGAGGGAGGGAGAAAAGGAGAGAAACATCAATGTATGGTTGCCTTTCACCTGCCTTCAGCTATGTAAAGACCTGGCTGGGCACTTGTCCTGCAAACTGGTTTTGTGCCCTGATTAGGAATTGAACCAGCAGCAACTTTTGGGTTTGCAGGCTGGTGCTTTAACCACTGTATCAGTGGTTAAATCCAGGCAAGAAATCTGTTTTGACCACGTTAAGCCTGAGATATATATGATATAGCCAAATATAAATATTGAGTAGATACTCTAGAGTTCATTGGAGAAAAAAATATGTTAAGTTGACATTAGTATGAAGCTGACATTTAAATCCATGAGAACTGATGAGCTGACTTAGCAGCTGGGGATTAGAAAACTATTTGAGAAAACAATATTTGGGGCTGTCTTATGCCTTGGTCTGCATGGGACCCTGGTCAGGAGTCTACACAGAGGCTCTAAGTCACATCAGCAGAGGTCTCATGCACACTGTGTAGAGAATCCCACCCTGTTGTGCACAGCCCCTAGCCTCCACCCCCACCTCCAGACACAGCACTTCTTGCCCCTTAGGGATGAACTTGGGGGAAAGGCTGAAGGCAGGTCCTGAAAATGGGCCTTGAGTGTTTGGACAGGAATTCCAAGGCCCTGGAGAGTGGTCAGGAGGGACACCATGTGCTCCGGGTGAGCATGTCCCCTCCAATCTGTAAACCCTCACTCATGTAGGTCAAGGTCAGAGCAGAGCCCCCATGGCCCGTGATGTGGGGCAGGGGCTTTGGCTACAAGTGGTACTGTGCATGTGGTACTCATGGGGTGACGAAGGCCATTTCTTCAAGCAGCTGACATGGAGGCCCTGGGAAGTAATCTATATAATTTGCCCTGCCAGTCCTGGATGACTACTACAGTTTCAGCTTCATAGACCTGTACTTTGATCCATTCTGATCTTGTCATAGTGGGGACGGACACCCTTCTAAACTTGCCAAAGCTTCTATTGGTGAGAAGGGGGGGAAGCTAACATGAAAGCTTGGGTGAAAGGAAAACAATTACCTGCAGAGGCTAATGGCAGCCAGGTTACTCACAGGCTGTATGCAGGGGGTACAGTGGGCATGCGGTTGGCATTGAAACATCAAGTATGGTCCCTTTAGGTGCCATGGAGAGGCCACCTCTCAGGCTGCGCTCACAATGGGAGCTCCAGACCCTGCGTGATATACAGGTGAAATGCAGTATGACTTAGGTTGGACTTTCCATTCCAAGCACCAGGTGTTGACTGGTCAAAGAACAGGATCCAACCTATATCCTTTGACCCCAAGGACTGGGAGTTAGCTAAGGAATTTGATACCTGGGACTGACTTTTCCATCTTAGCACATTACGAGGATGCCAGGCAAGATAACGCATCATTTTGTGAACTGGGTCAACATTTTGGGAGAGACGATGTTACTGAGGATGAGATACACTCGCTCATTCACAATGTGTCATCCACATCTCCAATATTGGGATGACAGGCATCACAAGTTAATTTCTTGCTGCATAGTAGAAGGCTAAGTCGCCTGCCCTGGACATGTTTGGCTCAATCCAAGGCTGGGCTGCAGGCGGGCCTGTCAGCATTCCCTTTTCAAGGACTCAGGGGTTGGCAGCCTTCCCGTCAGCTCCAGGACTGGTGACCAGGCCTTATTTGCTCTAAGAATAATGAAATCCTGAGCTTTTCTCATGTACTGAATACATTCAAAAGGGGCCGATGTCACATCCGATAGCACTAGAAAAATAATACAACTACATAACCCTTTCTAATTTGTTTCTTTTAGTCTTTCTAACAACCTGGTATCCCTGTAGCCCAAGAGAGGTAGGGTTGTCAGGGAAAGGTCCTGAGAGCTAGGAACGATATGTCTTTTTTTTTTTTAATATTTATTATTTTTTAGAGAGAGGAGAAGGGAGAGAGGCAGAGAGGGAGAGAGACATCAATGTGTGGTTGCCTTTCACCTGCCTCCAGCTACAGACCTGGCTGGAGATCTGGCTTGTAACCTGGTTATGTGCCTTGGCTGGAAATTGAACCAAAGACCTTTGGGTTCACAGGCCGGCACCTTATCCACTGTGCCACCAGCCAGGGCAGGAATGATATGTCTTATTCCAACTCTGGGGGTGGCACATTCTGCGGCCTTGGGCAAGTTACCCGATCTGTCTGCTCCTTCTTTCCAAAATGTGAAACAAACTGAAAGGGGCTGGGAGAATTCATGTTTGGTGGAAAGGTTAGTGCAACTGGGTTCCATCAGTGCAATAATGACCTCTTTCTATTTACAAGACTTTGGCTCCTCTCCTCATTTCACTTTTGATAGTCAAGTGGATTTGCAAGTAAATGAGAGCTCTCAGCGGCAATCTTTAGAGCATTTTAAAAGCCTCTGGTTTGCAGCATCCAGAGAAAATGTCAGGACTCTTGAGAGTGTTACTTAAAGGGGCTTTCAACAGGACCTAAGTCAAGACCACTTTGAAATCACATTTTACGTAGGAGTGAAATTATGCTATATTCCTTTGGCAAGCGAAGGCAACAGAAAATCTACATTTTTGAACTGCGGTCTTGAACCTTGCATGTTCAGTTGCCTCAAAAGATTGACTCACATCCAGTGCAGTTCTCTGTGTGTGACACATTTAAAAGCTTAATGGTGTTTTTGGCTAGATAGATAGATGAATGGATGGTTAAATGATAGTTGGTAATAAGTCACCGATCATTAAGTTTTAGCCCAGCTCTCAAGGTTTGAGGTTTAGGATCCTCAGGCATACTTGATGTTAACTTCCATCCTCTTACTTCAACAGCGGTCAGGTTTTGCTTGGACTGAGATGAAACCAAAAGCCAATGTTCTGTGCTTCATCGCAACTGTGAGAGGACACTAACCAGTTCTGTTCGTTTACAGCAAAAAACCTATATGGTATTAGTGTGACTGGCAGAAAACAAAGAAACAAACTAAGGCTTGGAGACAGTGAGCATTTTACTATGGTCTTACCCCTAGGTAGCCACCTGTGATTTGAGAAGCATTGACATTCCCCTATCTACAAACTTCAGTCTGCCATCTTGCTTGTAATTCTGTAAATACCCATCGATTTTCCATGTCAACATGGGAAGTCAATGTCATTGATACTATCTTTGTAAGATTGGTTTATGAGACTAATTTCTGAGAGTCTGAACACAATCAGGCCCAAAGAAGAGGCCAGTTAACATTAGTGATTATCAGTACATAGATCATCTCAGGCCAGCCACTCTGCAGTAGAGGCTAGGTATAATATAGATGGAGCGTTCCATGTCAGCTCACAGATACCATCTCCTGTTCACCCATGTGGTCACTGAAGACATACCTCTCCCTCATGCCTGGACACTGTCCCTGAGAGAAGGAGAGGCAGGAGAGAGAACTACGAAGGAATAAGTATTTTATGTAAGAGAGCCTAAAGAGTTATATAGAGACTATTTGGGTTATAATACCAGACAAAGCTTATGATAGTATCTAAAAGTTCCAAATGTGGGCCCCAGATCAATAGCTTCACCTGGAATATCATTAGAAATACACAACTCAGGACCAACTACAGACCTAACAAATCATAATTTGCATTTTAACCAGATCCCTAGGTGATTTGTTTATATGCACACAAATGTTGGAGGCATGCTGATCTAAAGTACAGAACCCTTTCTTGTCCCTTCCTCTTTGTCCAATAAGAGTCACCAGAGAAGCTATTGCACAGTATGAAGCTATCCTTTATCTATACATCTCAGTGTATCTTAGCAAACTGTGACCCTATTGCAGTTGAATGAAATCAAGGAGCAAATCAAAGAAAATGCTGGGAAGTACTGGCACCCCCGAGTCAAAAGGAGCAAGTTGGGTGTTGGTTCACCTATCATCTCCCTCTGTTGATAGCTGCTGTCTGGAGTGCTGAGCTGAGAAGAATTCTGTCACATCAGAGGGCAGTGGGAGAGAACACCCATGCCAGATGAATAATGACTGCCATGGATGAAGGGTGGGCAAGTACAATAGTTTCCCCAAGTTTGCTGACTCTGTGGTATAGGTGTGCTGAGAAGGACCGACAGGAAAAGAACCTTTGACCTCATCTCTCAAAAGTTGCACCAGAGGAAGTTATAAGTGCTTTCTGATTCTTGAAAAGTTTGTCATTGGATCAAGTGGCCATATATTAAGCCTACTGACCACAGGACTGGCCATGAGCTTTATTATGGGGTGCCTTTTTACCTGGGATCCCACTGTATCTGGCTTCCTGGTCACTAAGATGGGCATGACAAAGAGAAAGGGATTTGCTAAGTATGCACAGCATTGGAAGACCAAATGTCAGGACCATGCTCATCATATTTGTGAAAATGTTCCTTTCTTAAGTTTTAGAAGCACCTAACTATATAAGATTTTGTTCCCTGCCTCAGTTTATCTGTATACATAGCACAGGAGGACACCAGCCCCATGCAGAGCAGCCCCCGGGGCCTACCTTTCCATCCTCACACCAGCAGAGGCCTCTGCTCTGACACCTTCGTAAGAGCCTAAGCCTGAGCTTGAGCTGCAGCCAAAGCCACCGCGTGGGGCTGGGTTTGAGACTTGACCTTGGACTTCGGTTGACAGAGCTTGAGACCCATGGTGAAGCCCGAACAAGCACATTTTCTGAGATTGGGGTGAACACCTGTAGGACAAGTTGATTGAGCTCACGGCTACCACCCTTTGGAATCTGGGGCTTGATGTCTTTGGGCTTTGCAAAGGCCTCACTAGCAACTAGCCTTGACGTTGTTGGTCGGCATCTTCTTCAGGCCCTTCTGGTGCTTTTTGCCAACATGCACATCCCTCAGGAACTTGGGGCGTGCTCCTTAAGAGATTTGCACCTTCGTGATTGGGGTTTCTTGACGTAATTTCTTTGCCATGTTCAGGACTGGGTGTGCATAGAGTGCAGTTCCTGGATGTAGCTATGGCTGCACCGAAGCCCAGGACTCCCACGGTGCCTGGGACCAGAGTGCTTATGAAGTTTAATGGCCAAGATATGTATTTTTTTGCAAATTCAGAAATACATTTTTTTGAAACTGCGTTGTTTAAAAGAAATTGCACAATTAAGAGTTTAAAAGTAAGATTTCTTATTTTCTTCTTTTCCTTACGGCATTAGGGTAATTGACTTGAGTAGGTGAGGGGGTCTAACCCTGTTCCTCCTATATGTTAGCTATGTCTGCAGGGAACTTAATAAATCTTCCTGGACCTCAGTTTCACTGCTGATGGGCATACACAAAGCGATCAATAATTTTTTTAAAGAAATCAATCCAAGGATCCATCATGCATTTTATTTGGTTTGAGTACAGGTTATTGTTAATAGAGTGACTCTGTCATCTATGAACTCTTCAGGGCATCTGGCAAATACTGAAGGTGGGAAGAGGACGAATCTTTTCTTCTAAAATTGCATCTCTTCTGTCTTGAATTATTTCACAGCACAGAGCTTCCTGGAAATAAGAGACCAGGTCACAAGACCTCTGGAGGTCTCTGGCATCTCTAAGGTTATAAGGTTCCCTAAATAAATGCAGTCAGGTTGAAGAATATTAATAGAAGCAAAAACACAAAGGAATTTGACTCTTAGCCCCACCCCCCACTTCCCAAGAGGCACAAACTAACAACAGGCTCCTCCAGGTGGCTGTGGCGGGGCCACCTCCCTAGCAGATTTCCCACAGACTTTTTACTTCCAGATTCTGAGGGACCCACTCCAGTGTCACTCACATTCCATTGCATTTGCTGGAGCAGCTACAGGGGTGCCACCCCAGATGGCTAGATAGCATTAGGGTAAGGATCCCAGACCCACGTACTTCTGGTGGGCAGGGCAGAAAAGCAGGGGAAAGCTGAGGTTCTGGCCTCCCAGCTGCTAGTTCTATTTGGAGGCTGAGAGCAGGGACAGCAGATGGGAGAGTGATGAGCTCCTCCTGCTGCAGGTGATTCATAGGGCCTCCAGGCACGAGGCCCACCTCCAAGCCCAGTGGGAGCAGATGTCACTCGGATCCCAGAGCCTCTGCTGGCACAGGAGAGCCACACGAGGCTGAGAGGTGGCAGGAGAAAGGCGGGTAGTAGTCCTCACAGCCCAGCCCAGCCCAGCCCTATGCCAAACCCTCTTCTTGCTTCTGCCGCCCTCAGAGGCTCTGGTCCATTTTCCCCATCAGCATGCTCAGGGCAGCTGCTCTACAGCCCTGTTTCCTTCTGATGATTGCAGCTGCACATGCACAGGCATCCTGAGGCCCTGTCTTTTTCATGTGAGTTCTACACCTTCTCCACTAACACTCTCACCCAGGGAGCCCCACACCTTCCAGCAGGACCGAGCCGCTGTCTCCCCCACAGTGAAAGCAGCGCTCCGGCTAGGCCCTCGGGCACCTTATCGCCTGTGCTGTTGTGTGAGGCCTGGGCTCCCGGCCGTGTAGCGTGAGCATTCTCAGACTCCAGGGAAATAGGGTAACGGCCATTTGGCTCTTTCCCACGAGACAGTCTCCAGTGGGGTTTGACCCATTTCCTCCCCTCCTTACTCCTGGCCGCAAAATGCCTTGATCAGAATACTTGGCATGGGAAATCCATCGTGTGCCAGCTAACAACTGAGGTGTCCCTTTCGGGGTGGTGGGGATTCTTATGCTTCCAACATCATTGGAAGCAGATGGTGACTTTCCTCTCTGCCTTGTCTGAGGGCTCTTCTCCCTTCTGGACACCTCGATGGTGGTGGAATCACTCTGCCCTTCTCTCTTTTCCTCCGTCCTTCTCCCAGGGAAGGAGATGATGATTTCTCTCCTCATGTGATTCCTAGTCACAGACAGACGTCTGCAGTCAACGTGGGTTTACCAAAGCTCGTGTGTGTGCTTGCCTGTGGTGCTTCCCTGTCTGCCTGGCCGGGCATGACCACAGCAGGCGTCCGGAGTGGCTTCCCGGCTCCCAGCATGTGACCCGCACGTGCCCAGAAGCATGAAGCACAACGTTAACCTTTTAGGAGATTTTTCCCGAGCAAATGAGACAGTCCATGGAGTGTTATTTATGTCTCTTCTTCTTTCCTCCTTTTGGTAGCGGCCATTTGGAACGGACAGAGGAAAACAGAAGCCAGCGTGGTCTGCGCATCCTGCCCCGCAAGCTATAATTAAGATGGAGGCTCATTTGCCTTTTCAAGGTGTGGTGTAGTCAAGCATGAGACAGAGCAAGATTTTGGAACCTTTTTTATTTTATCAGTTTGGGAACTACAGCTCCTCTGCAGCTGAATTGCCCTGGATGTCTCCGATTTCAGAGCAAGGACTAACATTCCCCATGCAGACAGGCCATCATCCTCCGCTCCTCTGACGCCGCTGACCGCGCTTCCCTGTGGCTGCATGCAACACATTCCAGCTCTCTGGGTTTGGAATAGCACCTCTCACCCCAGAGAAGGGATTCTCTGTGGGGGCTGAATTGGCAGCGCTCAAGCTGCCTTGCGGTCGGCACGTAGGCCATCAGAAATCATCTGGGTGTCAACCTGCCAAGCTGAGGCCATCCTGGGGCACAGGGATTTATTGTGAACAGGGGGAAGAAAAGCAGCAATTTCCTTAACTCTGCTTTGCAGGCCACTTCCACGAGAAGGGCTGCCAGCGTTGCCCCAGTTCGACACCTAAGCTGTCCTGCCTGTGTTCTCCCAGCAGCTCAGGCCTTTCTGCTAGCACGAACAGGTGCCAAACTGGAGTGTAGAATTTTCCCAGCAGGCCCCAGCATGTGTGGCTGCCAAGGCAACTGCGGTAGGGTTGAAGAATAATGAGTGAACCACACATCCAGAAAAGGAAGAGGAGGCAGCCCTTTTGGCGTGGGCTGACTCAGGTACAAGCTGTCCCTTGAGGGAAGCTGTGGGTTGCGAAGAGCCACACTCCCCCTGCACCTGCCTCCACCCACCCCCAACCCAGTGCCCAGGCCAGACAAGGCCAGGGCAGGCAAGGCCGGGCCTCACAGAGCAGCTTCCCAGAGCTAGTTTAATCCGACCAGGCAAGGACAACTGAGAGTGTGGCTGCCCGCTGAGGTCAAGGTAGGCTCTGCTCAGGAGCAGTAGCAAAAAGCAGTTGGTTGCTGGGAAAGTCCTAAAGACCTGTCTATGTTTGGTGAGCTAGAGCTGCACCAAAGAGGCATCTAAAGTGAGGTCTGGTGCCAAGTGGGTGCCGGGGAAAAAGCAGAGCTGTGTGCCATGTAAGGCCAGGTCTGGCATTCAGGATAATAGAAATAAAACCACATTGAGGTCAAAAGTCCAAATGAGTAGTAACAGAAAAGCAAGTTCTTTGGGGCCAATCAGCAGCAAATACATGTTGGCATCATCTGATAGGACATGTTACTCTTTTATTTTTGTGAAGGGAATTCTACCCACAACCAAACTAGTATGCAGCACACTGAGACAGATGTATAATCAGAGCTGCTCACCTACCGTTGCTCATTCTGGGATGCACAGTTTTGCTGTGATTCTGATACCAGACCCAAGGCCCATGAAAATGGATGCCATAGTGTGATACCTGCCACGGGAACAGAGACTGAAGGCACACTCTGGCCAAGGCTATGGTTTTGCTTCATTTGGAGTGTCCCATAACTTCATGAAAACCGTGAAATGTTTTGTTGAGAATGACTGAACTCATCATTTAAAGTAAGGACCATAGTTTTACATTTTACTCTGCATTAACTTCAATAAAATTGCCTAGAGCAAATCAAGAACATGGGATGAGATATGGTATGAAAGTCCGGGCCTTCATCGCTAAACAAGTGAGCACCGACCCCCTTAGTGTGCCTGGTGATGCTGTTCTTAGCAGGTCTGATTCATTTACCTCTATTATTCCTCTTCTATGTCCGTATTTTTTGATGGAATTAAGATTTTCTCTTTTGAAGTCTGAATTGAAATTCCCACTTGGCTGAAATGCAGAAACCATGGAAACTCTCTCTGTTCCAACATTAAACATCATCTGCAGCAAAAGCTTGAGAGTTCCCTTTCTAAACACTATTGGGTAAGTATAGGGGGGGCATGTCCTAACCAGTGACCTTTTAAGAAGGTAGAACAAAGGTATGTAAACCTACCTTGCCTAGGGACATGGCAATAACTATCTGACACATGCATGGGGTCTGGAACTGCAGGTTTTGAGATAACCATCTGGTAGGAAGAAGAATAAATAAACACTTATCGAGTGGTCAGGTATCAAGCACTGTGCTGGTGCTTTCTTACAGGTTATGTCATTAAGTCCTCAGAACAACCCTGTAAAGGAGTCCTCACTTATGTTTTTGTATATGAGTATAGGAAAATGCAGAGAGATTAAGCATTACAGACTCAGAACTGGTAGAACTGACATGTGGACTGAGGTCTGATTCCAAATTCCATGGTGTCGCTGGATTCTATTCTCTTAGGGGTGGCTGTTTTGAACTACTTCTTTCTTCAAGTGCTTTTTGCTATAGCTTTGCCACTTGAAACATTAGTTGCATTCATAATTACATAAATAAATGGACTAATATAAAGTAAATTGACTAATCAATTTGAAAAGAAGCATGTTCTCATTTCCCTGTGGTTATTATTGTTTAATACCATGACAAAAACTTAACTGTGAAAGGTATTCCAGCAAAACTTTTGATTCAGAGGCAGGTTATTCTGCAAAGTTTATGGCATGCAATAACTGCAAAAATAAAAAGAAAATATCACCACATGAGGTACTCTATTGATTCCTCCACCTCCAATGGAGGTTTTAAAAGTTCTCAGAAAATCTATGGGCATCATAATTCTTGCCTAGGAACTGGATTCATTTTCCTCTATCATCTCTTTTTGTTTTTACCTGCTAATTTCTTCATGTGGTGTAGGCAGATTCCCAACTCTGGGACTTCAACTTCAACAGGAACTATATTTTAAAGCATGAGTAGTTCTGTTGTATCTGATGAAAATATCTCTGAGATATATAGAAGTATGGGGACAAATAAATACTGGTCTACAACATAGCTGCTTATAAGAAGTGCCCAAAGCCCAGACTTCACAGGAAATCTGGCTCTTGCAAGGAGAAAACAAAAAGCATTTGAATTTGAAAACAGAAAATCAGAAGCTCTTAGGAGAGTCTTTAGAGAATAGCAAAACCCTTGAACAAAAGCAAAAAAATTACTTGGGGCACATGTGCTGTTTTTATTACTTGATTCTATTCAGAATGAGGGATTGAGATGAAAGGGAAAGAGCTAATAGGTAAATGACTGCCTGTCAAATAGTGTTGATGAGCTGTATTTAAATTTGGGGCCCATTGTCTTAAGATGCTCGAACACTGGGTTCTTGGCCATGGATGGCTTACATTTCACATGCATAGAAAAAATGTGTCTGTTAGTCTAGAGGCTAGTGTAACAGAACCAGAAGGCTTTTAACTCAATATAGTGGAGACAGGAGGAGAAAAACAGATTCACCTGGGAGACAGTTTAACTGTTTTATCTGGAAAGTGGCAGGTGGAACGATGGAAAGAAGAAACAAAGTGGGAAAGGTCATGGTGTTACAAATATAATGGGAGCAGCCTGCAATATCAGTGTGTTGAGGATGGGGAATTCATAAGCGGAGCTGGAGATGATGAGGCAGGTAACCAGTCCTGTGTCACTGAGGCTTGAAAAAGCTCCAAAACAAATGCACATCTTAGGTGGGGGATAAAGCAAGAGGTCAGGAGGAGGAGAGGTGGGAACAGGTTGTGAATTTGATCCCATAGTGGTTAGAGTGACTGGGTTTAAGAAGTAGGCTATGATATTTTACAGGTAGCCAAGGGCTATTGTGACTGGCTAAAGTATGTGCTTGGAAGCTGATGAGTGGAGGGTGGCTTGTGAGAGGCCCTCAGCTGGGTCATAAATACACCATTGGCTTGATTCATGCCGATCAATAAAATTGGTTAGAATTGGACTCAAGCATTAAATGAAATTTCTTATTCACTCATTTATTCAACAAATCTGAATTGAGTGCCAACTTTATTGGAATGCTGAGAATAGAGCACTGAAAATGGACAAGAACCTTTCAATGATGAAGCTTACTAAAAGTGAGAGGGAAAGAGATACATATAAACAGGAAAGCAATGAAATTAATAAAAATGTTGCATGTGACTATTTGTACTATGAAAAAAAATAACAGGATGAGCCCTGGCTGGTGGCACAGTAGATAAAGCGCCAGCCTGAGAACCCAAAGGTTGCTGGTTTGATTCCCAACCAGGCATTTAATCAGGTTGCAAGTGAGGTCTCCAGCCAGCTCCGTAGCTGGAGGCAGGTGAAAGGCAACCATACATTGATTCTTCTCTCCCTTTCTGCCTCCTTCTCTTCCCTTCTCTCTAAGAATAATGCAATATTTAAAAAAACAATAAGATTAAGTGATTGACAGTGGAGATTCAGTGAGGTGGGCAGTAAACTTTAGGTGAGGAGGTGATCAGTGTAGGTATCTCTGAGGGTGTAAAATTTGAATGGATCCCTAGTTATGATATGAATCCACAATGTGAATGAAAGGGGACATAATGACCCAAGCAGAGGGAACCATATTCAGAATGGCCTTGAGGGAGGACTACCTGGAAAGTTTCAAAGAAATAATAAGCCAGAGTAACTGGAGAATGGTAAATGAGGGGAAGGTGGAAAGAAATGAGGTTGGAAAAATAGATAGGGTCTGATCATGTATCTATTTGAAGAATTTGGATAGGAAGCCATTGGGCCCCCATAAAGCTATCAATGGGTTTCTCAGCAGAAAGTTTTTAGGCCAGAAGAGAGTGGAATGATCTACAAAATACTGAAAGAAAAAAACTTTGTCCACCAAGAATACCATACTAGAAAAGCTGCTCTTTAGAAATGAAGATAAAAACTTTTCCAAACACAAATGTTGAGAAAGCTCAGCACCATTGATTCACTAATATTGTAACAATGGTATGTAAGTCACTTACAACTCTAGTTTAAAAGTTTTAAAATGAATTAAAATAACCACATCTGTAAGAACTTTTTAGTGAATTCACAACATAGAAAGATGTAAATTGTAGTAACATCAGTAACTTAAAATATGAGTGGAGGAGAGAGTAGAATTTCTATATGCTATTCAAGGTAAGTTGTTATCAGCTTAGAATAGGATTTTTAACGATATTTTTTGTAAACCTCAGAGTAACCACAAAGGAAAAACCAGCAGTAAACACACACAAAAGTATGATAAAAACTCATCAAACCAAAAGTGAAGACAATAAGAGAAGATAAAAATAACAAAGGAATTACAAAATAACCAGAAAAAACATTACCAAAATGGCAATAGTAAATTCTTACCTTTCAATAACTGCTTTAAGTGTAAATGGATTAAATTCTTCAGCCTAAACACATATAGTGACTGAATAAAATTTTTAAAAAATGATCCAATAATATGCTGCCTGTCCTTTACCTTTAAGGACACACATAGATTGAAAAAGAAGCATTGGAAAAGATATTCCAAGCAAAAACTAATAGAAAGAAGGGGTAGCTATACTTATGTATGTCAAAATAGATTTTAAGTTAAAAATAGTCATGAGAAACAAAGAAATTCATTATGTAATAATAAAGGGGTCAATTAATCAAGAAGATATAACAGGAATATTTACGCACCCAGCATGGGAGCACCATGGTGATTTTAATTTTAGGAAAAGCCAGAAGTCACAGGGCACTAAATCTGGGCTGTGGTAAGAGCTTAGTCACCTGCATTATTTGATGTTTCATCAAAATGCTGTGCACAAGACATGATGCATGAGTGGGCGTGTTGCTGCGATGAAGCTGCCTGCCACCAGTTGCCCATATCTGCAGCCTTCTGAATCACACAAATAGTTTCCATGGAGGAATGCTCAAGCTCAATGCAAATTCGATGCAGACCCATTGTTCTACTCGCTCCGTCATTTTGAATGCAAGGGCCACACAGTACGCATGCTCACTCAACAGCATCAACTGTCCCCATTGACTGGCACAGTCAAGTCATTGTTCACACATGCACATTCCAGTCCACTCTCCTGGGCTGCCAAGTTGCATCAACATTATGCAAACAGTTCTTGTTATATTAATAATGGCTGAACTTTTTTCTGGCTACAAGTAGAAAAAAAATTTATAAAACTACTCAGGTAAAAATAAGTACCATTATGAAAGAAAATGAAAGTTGGTGATGAAGGGGTCCTCCCTTACCTAAGGTATCTAAGGAAGGCCTGAACAAAGACGGGAATGAAATAAAGGAGTAAATCGTGACATTAAGGAGGTAGAATGCAGCAGAGCATTCAAGCCAGAGGCAGCAACAAACACAAAGGGACAAGAAAGGCATTAGTATGTAAAGGCTCACTGCAAGGGGGAAGGAGTGGATGCTGAGTATTTGAGGAGGAAGAAGGTGTATGAAAAAAGTCAATTAGAAGTGGCAAGTCAACTACTGGAGGAATGAAGTGGAAGTGTTGTGTGCTCAGTTGAGGGTTGTGTAATTTTTTTTCCCCGGAAACCTTAAGACTCGAGGATGTAGGCACAATATACTATATATAATCAAAACCTGAGTTTAACCAGGTAGGTATACAGGAGGGAAAGAAAGAAAGAAATTTGAGATGCTTGTGAGTTATTCCAGTGATGGAATTCAAGCTCAGAAGGGAAGTGGGAACATGTAAGGGGGTGATAGTGAAAAATTTCCAGGTTCAATAGATTAAAAAAAGATCCAACTCCGTATGAAGGATGCAGTTTAGCAGCACATCAAGAAGATGTACACACTGTGTAGAAATGGATAAATCAGAGGATGAGAACACAAGTCAGGCATATGGGTGGTTTTAAGAAAGAGAACACGCTTGGGGCCAGCTGGCAGAGCAGGTACTTCCCTGACCCAGATCTCAGCACAGTTTAGAAGCCCACTCCAATCAGGATGGCATCTGTAGGGAGTCTCATTTGGCTAGAATTAGAGCACCTGACAAATTCTTGTCTTATTCTGCCAACAGAATCATCAATCAGTAAGTGGAGGGAGAAACAAAGGGAGCTTCTACTATGACAAGAAAGAATGTCTTGGTAAAGTGAAATTGATGGGATAATCTGATTCTTTTAATTGCTCTAAATGAGCTCCGCTCTTCTGGTTCATGAGATCACTGAATCTATTGGTGATTTGTGTAGAATTTTATTAAAAAATAATAATATGGGCAACAGGTAAATATTCTGACTTAAAGAAAGAAGCCACCTTCTTCTTCTGCAAAATAGCCAAAGGACTACTGGAGAAAAAGATAATCAAATGAAATAAATAGTTGTTGAGCTTTCCCAAAGGATGAAGATGAGTCCATCAGAAGAGAGTTCTGGTGGCAATTGACAGGAAGCAAAAGTGAAGGATTAACATGAAGATCACAAATGGCCCCAAATATTGGTATTGTGAACAAAGTCTACCAATGACAATTATTTGTTTAAAAAAGCTGTATTGTATTGTTTACTTACATGGAGTAGCATTTATATACTTCATTTCTAATACTTAAAGCAACCCTATAAGTGGAATTCTTATACTTACCTCAGAGTTGAGAAAACTGAAGTTAGACAAAGTAATTGACTCCCCTGAAGTCTTGTAGGACATAATAGAACCATGATTCAAACTAGATTAAGCTCTCCCCAAAGGTCATTCCATGGTATTATTTGCATCTGAAAAACAACTTGATATAAAGTGTATGTAGGGGAGGTTGGCAGTGAAAAAAGACAGTGTGTTTAGCTGGCAGAAAGCTTACTTAGAACTAACAGCATGGTTTGGTCATTACAAAACTGAACATTATCTTAATTTGCATCAACAAAGGCTCAGAATCTTGAATGGTCACCACATATCTCAGCCATGTCTGTACTATTGTGTCCAACTGTGAATACCATGCTTGAAAATGAAATAAAGACAAAACAGATTACATTTGTAAAGGACCTATTTATTGTAAACTCAAAATTATGTTGAAGGCTCACTCACGAAACTAAGCACTTGGGAAAGGGAGTGCCTAGAAGGAAGATGGTATCTTCCCTAAAATATTTGATAGGCTTCTCTGCAGAAGAGAAAATAGGCTTATTCTGTATGACAATCAAATGATAAAATAAGAACTAATTGATAAAATTCAGAGATCCAAATAAAATAGGTGTTACTTGGAAAACATTCATTTTCCCATCCTGGTATGTTTGCCAACTACTGAGCACAGATATTATGAAGGTATTTTAAGCCTCAGATAGGCAATTATGTTACACAACTTTTGTATTCCTTTTTAGTACTAAGATTCTATGATTCCATGACTTCTCATTAAATATTTTTCTTTATACACACAACTATCTAGATTAATAATGTAGAAATGCTATTATTTCATACCTTATTTTTGAAGTAGTAAAGTCTGATGCTTTTCTTTCTTTCTTTTTTAAATAATTAGATTTCTGCTCTTAGTCTTAGAAGACTAAGTCTTCTGCTTAGTCTTTTAGCAACTGCACACATCTAAGGGTTTGAATCTCAACTCTGCCACTGACTAACTGTATCTTTAGATAGGTTACTTAAATTCTCTATAATAATTCCTCCTCATGGGATTATTGTGAGGATCAATGAGTTAATACCTGTGAAGCATTTAGAACTGTACCTAGCACTTACTAAGCACTAGATAAATCCCGTGTCAATCCCTGCCAGTCCCTGGCAGAGTGCTAACTGACTGTAATGGTTGCATCATATTCTATACCTTACTCAGTCCCTCTCTTTTGATGAGTATTCTCTCCCCCCACCCCCCCCACCCCCAGTTTTCCTCATCATTGCAATATATGTGTGATTTATATCTTTTGTATTGTTGCTTTTATTTCTATATGATTAAAACAGAAGTGGATTACTGGGTTGAGGATGATATGTGTTTTTTACCCCCTGGAAATCACTCAGACACCAGGACTAGTCATGTATTTTTAATTTTAAGAGCATTTGCCATTTTGCCATTACCAAATAAAGCTGTAGATCTTCATATTTCCTGCAGTAATACATGAGTACATTTTTGCCTACATTACCACCCACAATATTTAGTAGAACTCTTTTTAACTTTTGCCAGAGTAATAGGTGTTGGTAAAGTGATATTTCATTGTTTCTTTAACTTGAATTCCCATAATTTTAAGGAATTTGAGTATCTTTTCATGTGGGTTAGCCATTTAACTCATTTTTCTGTTGAGTCATTGGTATTTTTCTTGTCTGAGACCTCTTTGTTGAGCATCTATATGAACTTCTTATGTGACCTTCCTTAAAACAACCTTGGTTCTAACCATGGCATGGCCACAATGGTCTCACTTCCACACCAACATTTCTGTCTGAATTGTTCCCCCTTTTCTTCTCTCCTGAGTACCTGGGATAGAGACCAGCTTGTGGGAAAGTTAAGCATCCAACAAGAACATAGTGGGGCTCTACCACAAAGGAGCATGTTACCCCGGAGTTCACAAGAGAGAAGGAACAAGGACTAGATAATGGGGTGAACAGGGTGAGATACCAACCTGCAGAAGCCAAAGACACAGGATGAACATAGGACCTCAGAGCCATGAATGTAGAGGCAGAGTGAAGGGGCAGCAGGGTGGGCCATTTGCTTCAAATGCCCATTAATGTTTGTTTGCTTATTTATTTATTTTTTATGGACCAGCAGGAATGTAATGCTGGGGTAGGTGAGCCTGGTTTCAAATGCTCAGGCAGGGACAGGTAATTCGCTTGTTCCAACTCTTCACTAAGGCGTTGGTGTCTAAATAGCAGAGGCCCTGGTACTTTAACTTGATCTTCAAGGTCTTCTGATACCCTTTCTGACCTTCCTTTTCTCATTTTGCACTCTCTATTCTTTTATTGCTTCTCAAATTCCTTTCATCTTTTGGTTTTTGTCTGGAATGCCTTTCCTTTGTACAAATTTTATTCATTTTTAAAGCCTCTGTTTTTCTGTATTCTGTCCTGACCGCTCTAGCCTGATGTGAACTCTTCCCATTCTGAACTCTCACAGTAATTATTATCTGCCCACACATTTGGCAAATGGTCATTGTCTCCTTGAGATCCTTTTGGAGACAAATCCCCCTCCAAGCCAGCTTAAGCAATAAAGAAATGTATTATCTCATGTAGCAGGAAGCTCTGAATTAGGAGAGGCTCCAAGGTTGATTCAGGGACTCAACTGCGTCATTGGAGACCCAGGTTTTCTTCACTCTGCCATCCCATGTCTGGCTCCTTCATGGTCGTAAGATGGCTTGCCTAAAGTAGTTACTGCCACACTCTTCTTCATCTGCTTTCAGCGGCACGGAGTGGGCACCCTCTTCCTGAGCAGTGGTTATCAGTTTCCTTCAGTCTGGTTGAGACAATATTTGTCACATGCCTACTTGCTGAACCAATAACAGTAGCATAGTAAATCATCTTACTAATTAGGACTGAACTCTGGTCTGGTGAGGGGGTCATCTTTCCCTCTATCACCTGGGCGGAGTGGATATTTTTCACCTGGGTGGAGTGGATACTTGAACTTCTGGTAGGAATCAAGGACAGTGCTGCATAGTCAGAGGTTGCCTTGTGACAAAGCTTTTTAAAATCTTGAATGGCTATTTACACCTTTTATTTTCACCTTTTCACACTTTTTATATCCTTTCTCTTTGGGTAGATAGCAAACCCCTTGAAGCAAACCCTAAAGCTTACATTCTGTAACCCCCAAATGACTTTCTTATGGCACTATGTCAGTAAATATTTAGTGTTTGGTTTTGACTGCTTGGAGGTCATGAGAATGACCTCCATGCTCCACCTTACTAGCACCACCAAGGACCCAACTGAAGCTCCTAAGGTTCAGATGGCAAACAAAAATGCCAGGCTTCAGGGAACCCAAACACAGAGAGATGCGTGGAATCATGTTGTGATTCTTCCCTACCTCTGCCTAAGGAACCATGTGGATGTTAGCATCGAACACTGATGCAAAGAGTAAGATGAAGGAGACTGAAAATTCTGTAATGCCACAGATCTCTTTTTCTTGGCTACTTGCATCTGAGTATACTTCCTTGCTGAGAACTTCAGCATTCACCTTAGCTACCAAGTGTGCATTTATAATGTCTCAGGAAAGACAGTGATCCCAAAAGTTGATCCTGAAGATAGCTCATGTATTAATTCATATACCGAGTATCCTCTTTTTGAGTACTCATTACCAAACTTGGTACTAGGCACAGGATATATCAAGCTGAATGAGAAATTGTTCCTGCCTCACAATGCTCATTAGCAGACATGCTATCACTTCTTCAAATTTGGTAGCAGTCATTTCTGTGTTGTCATTGGGCTCTGAACTCAGACTATCACTTGCAGTGTCTGCTGTAGAACTAAGTGTTTTGCTGTGGATACTTTGCTGGTTTCAGTGGTAAGAAGTATACTTTCACCCTCTATTCAATGTCTAGCCTGAGGTGATTCACTTAGCTCAGCTCCTACATGCTAGAATGGGAATTAACACTGCTAGCCTGCCTACTTCTAGGACCAGCTATAAAATCCATTACCCATATGTGAGGCATAATTCTGACAGCCCAAGCTGGACAATATCATTAGCTCAAGTACAGTAAGATTGGGTGAGGTGGTTAAGAGATTTCTGAATGAGTCAGGCCGCTGGCACTAAATCCAATAATGAGTCATTTTCCTTGCCTAGCAGACATTGTGGTAGAAAATGAAAGAAGAAGCCATTCAATGTCTGTTTTTTAAAAATGTATTCTGGCCCTCAGTCCACCACAGTAGATTTCAACATATTTAAACATTTTAGACCTAATACCTGTCACCAAAGCTTTTCCCAGGTTTCTCTCAGTTTGGAAAAATCAAGTCTTCTGGAATGATGAAATTGGTTTTCATCTTCTTTCAGGGGTTTTAGGTAGTAAATTCCTAGAGGCCAGACATAGCATCTATTAATATCTTGCTCTGTGCAGCACCTAAAATTCCAACCTAATTATCCCAGCCTTTAGTCAAAACTTCTTAATGACAATGATGATGACCTTACATTCACTTGCCCTACTGGCTTTCATCTTCATTTTGTACCAGCTTCCTACCGACATAGCTATATCCTGGGTCTTTTTGTAGATTTCCCAACCAAGATCTTAAAACTTGTCCTTTCATTTTTCTGTCACAACCTCTTCATCTATTCTCTCTGCAACTTACTCATAAGAACTAAGAATTCTCTTCTACTCTTACACTAGCTTCAATCACTTATTCTTTTTACCATATGAGCACAGGAGTCCTTCTGACTCTGCTGCCTGCTCTGTTCAGCTTGGGCTCCAAGGTCAGCTATTACAACACTGCCTTCATCATCCTAAACTCCTCTATCCATTGACAATTCGCCTTGTTTATTATGCCAACCCCAAACCCTGCCCTGCACCCTCTATGTTCTTGGGACCTGCCCTTGCCTATCTAAGACTATGGAAAAAAGACCCAAAATCTTATGGGATTTGTTTTCTGTAAATTTACACTTTAAACTTTAACTGATCTGCCACTTCAGGGTGATTTGAAAAGTCAGTCAGAAGACTTAAAATGGCCCTCCCAGTCAATATTTCCAAATGATACATCTTCAAGTCTCCAGCCATACCATCTTTGCTCTTTGCAAATTAATATGCCTACTTAATTTATAGAAAATATTAATGCTATTTCATAATCCCCCCTTCTTTTACTTCTCTCATGTGTATGTGCATCTGCATGCCTCTATCTACATGTGTGTGTCTGCCTATATATTTCTCATCTATCTATAACCCCTTTCCACATCTTTCTTGGTTTGAACCTCATCCAGATCCCTCTTGAAGGAATCACTCGCTGCCCCTATGTGTTCAGTTGACCGTCTTCAGTGTCAACTTGCTTATCTTTGCCTCAGCTGTAGAGTCACCTGGCCTGATCCACATAGAAGTGGCCCACATCTATGACTGAGGAAAGCAAAAAAAAAAAAAAAGTCCTAGCTGTCAGCCCAATGCAGAGTGGCTAGTGAGCCATCCTAGCTCTCAGATTCCCCACCACATTCATCTTTCTTTATCTGATCTTGCTCTTCACCATTCCTCTTCAGGCTTTCATCCCTAATGTATACCTTTTTCTTATTATTTATTTTTAAGATATTTTTAAAAATTATTTCTAGGGAGAGGGGAAGGGAGGGAGAGAGGGAGAGAAACATGGATGTGAGAGAGACACATCAGTCAGTTGCCTCTTGCACGCACCCAGACCGGGAATTGAACCCACAACTCAGGCATGTGCCCTGATAGGTAACAGAACCCATCAACATTTCACATTGGGGGATTATACTCAACTAACTAAGCCACACAGGTCAGGGCCCTAATAAATATCTTGACCCAGAACTCTGTCTCAATGCCTCTCTCTGGAAAACCAAACCTAGGGTGGTTTCAGAAAATAGTTCAAGTTTTGACTGTTGGCTGGCAGAGAGATCATTGGTGCTGGAAAGGGAATCATGGGTAGCACCTGGTGCAAGGTGGCTCTCTCTCCAGGGGTTGAAACTTTTATTGGTGGTGAACTGGGAAGGTGTACTGGTGGAAGAGAACACACTACAGGGTGTAATGTAGCAGGCATCTGAGATTCATGGAGGAAATGATGGCTATAAGGAGAATGACTACAGATAGCTATTGCTAAAAGTTCAGTGATGCTCTGCAGAAACATAACCAACAGTTGAAGAACAGGCAACTGAAAGCCAAGTGTGAAGGCCAGAGGGCTCTTTTTTTTGCATGTAGAAGCCATCATCTTCTGTAGCTGCCAGTAGAGAAGGAGGCCTTCTCTACCTGAGTGACTTAAACTTCAAAGATGGTTGAACTTTCAGCTGAGGCAGGTCTCTCATGCCAAGGCCAGAACTCTGCTTAAGGTAGGCTGGGACGCTGACACATCTGGCAGGATTTGTATTTCCGTCATGGCATTTGTAACGTTGTAATTTTGGGATTGGGCTTTACTCATTGTCTCCCTTTCTGCCATCCCTCATCCCACAGTCCCCATGTATCTGCCTGACAACTAGGGAATGACCCACACAAATATTAATGAATGACTCTTCAGTGTTTGCTTGGACTATTCATGCTTCAATGTCCATTCTTTCATCTTTACTACTAAATCCCAGAGGGATATGAGTTTACTTTCTAGCTATAGCCTATCCCTTTTTTACTATGATCCCATCCTTTTTCAGTATCTTTCTTCTTTTTCTCTTTATTACCTGTTCTTCTAAGTGGTACTGCACATGGTGTAGGTAGGTGCTCAACAAATATTTGCTTAATAAATAAATCTCACTTTGTTTATCTCTGACCACAACCATGATTAATTTCAACCCTACGCCATTACCCATACTGCTGTTCTCTATCTGCTCTAATCTTACAGGATCTTGCTCAAGTGCTATAAGCAAGAGTGGACAATAACAAAGGATAATGTACCCAGAGTAGTGATTTGTACTAGCAACAAAGAAGTATCTCATAGGCCAAGAGATAGTAGTCAAACAAATTCTCCTCTAAAATGGGCAAATTTGGAAGATCTATGCTGTGAGGAAAGGGGATAGCTAATAAGGAGATTTTATCCTCCCATTCTCTAGAAAATGCTCTTTTGGTCTTTATCTGTACTGAACCACTCTTTCCATTCACTCTGTCCTTATTTTCTTCATTCCTTTCTTGGGCTTAATCATTTTAGGTGATACAAGCTCTTATCCCCAGCCCCTACTATGGTACCATGATGACTTCATTACAACCCCCACCTTGACACCACAGATAAATATTTAGAAAGAGGGTGACCGTAGGTTTCTTGCAACTTACTAGCCATACTTGCTAGACAGGAGCCTAGGCTTTTTGTCCAAGACTTGTCCAACTTGAACATTTCGATGTATTTAGGGCACTTATGGCTAAGTAACTGTAAAAAATCAGCTGACTTGAGAGATGGGAGAACCTCTTGGAAAATAAATCAGTCATGGGAAGACAAGTTTATAAACATTGTCCAGATTAGGGTTACAGGAGAAAGGCAATTTTGAGTTGAGTGAAGTCTTTGATGTTAAAATCATATTATATCTACTTACCCTCTCTATCTCATTTCTATTCCTTCAGAACCCAGTTACTTATACCAGGGCCATATAAGAAAATAATATTTATATTATAATAGTATAAAATTATAGTATATTATTTTTTAAGTTTATGAATCTATATGGTATCTGGTGATATCAAAGTAGAGCATAACATTAGATACCAAGTTTACCCTTTTTTTTTTTTTTTTTTTTTTTTAAAGAAATAAACTCATTAGAGCAAAGAGAGCCTTTTTTTCTGTCATGGGGCAATAGCCAGGGGTGTAGCACTAGAACTAAGACTTACTGAAAACCTAAAGGTCCAACCCTGTGTTCTGGTTCTTCAGATAAAATGCCTTCCCTTTCATTAGCCCATACTGCTGAGCCCTGAGGAGTTCTGTGTGGGCAGATTTGGAAGGCCTTCATCGGCAGGTCCACTCTCCGTAATATCTCATCTTTTAGAACTCCTTAGATATTTGTGATCTGTGTCTTAGTTAGGGTTCTCCAGAGAACTAGAACCGGTTTGGTGTGTGTGTGTGTATAAGGAATTGGTTCATGGGATTATGGAGGCTGGCAAGTCCCAAGATCTGTGCAGGGTGAGTCAGCATGCTGAAGACCCAGGAGATCTTCTGCTTTAGCTCCAGTCTGACTCTGAAGACCTGAGAACCAAAATGGCCAACAGTGAAGTCCTAATCTGAAAGCTGGGAGATTCCAGACCCAGGAAGGGATGTTGTTTCATTTTGAGTTAGAAGGCAGGAAAAAAGCCAATGTCCTAGTTTAAGGCACATCAGGCAGAAATAATTTTTTCTTACTTGGAGGAAGGTCAAAATTTTTTTGTCATTCTATTCAGGGCTTCAACTGATTGTATGAAGTCCATCCACATCTGGGAGATTCACAGTGCAAGGAACACCATAGGTTTCACCTGATATATGTGTATTACTATAGGCAAAACTATAGGGATAGTGAAAAGTTAGTGGTTGCCACAGGTAAGGAGACAGAGGACAGAGCAGAGATTTTCTTTTTAAGGCAGAAACTACTCTGTATGTTTCTCTAATGGTAGGTACACATCGTTAAGAATTTGTCTAAACCCGTGGAGTGTACAGCATCGAGGGAACCCTAAGACAAACTATGGACCCTGGGTGACAAAATTGGTGCCACTATAAATCTATCCTTTGTAACATGCATATTGCTCTGGTGGGGGACATAGACACTGGGGCTGGCTGTGCATGTGTGGTGGCTGGAGGACATGGGGATTCTCTACCGCCTCTCAATTTTGCTGTGAACCTAAACCTGCTCTAATTAATGAAACTTATTAAAACATGAATGTTCAGCACAGTATTATTTTTAATAACAAAAAGCTGGAAACTACCTGAATACCAAGCAATAACGAATTGGTCATTAAAAGAGAGGACTTCGGTGCAATGGACATATTAAGCATTTACAACTCGGTTTCCTGCTCTGGGCCTCACCTGCCCTCCAGGCCTTTGTAATGAAGTCTCCCCTGACCCAAGTGTTTCTGGGGTTCCCCAAGGTCTTTCACAGAAACTCAGCAGAGAGGCTACTGGATACAATCATACGTGGTTCTTGCCCCATTTTGTTCTTGCTCGCCTCTCCCTCCTCAGCGTCCTCTATTCACAATACCCTTTGAAGGAGCCTTGCTCCTCCTGCTGTTACTCACAACACCTGTCCTCTTGCCTGGGTTCGTGCTAAGAGTCTGCAGAGGTCCTGCTGATGATGATCTGCAGAGAATCAAAGCAAAGCTGGGCCCCGGGAGAAATGGCTGGAATACCACCTTTCCTAAAGCTCAAAAGCACCCACCAGGTTGTTACAAGGCACCCAAGGCCACACCTTTCCTCACTCTCCTCACCCCTCCCAGGCCACTCTCTCCAGGACTCCTTTCCAGATTCCACCATCATCTGTTAGCTAAAAATCCAAAGCCTTCCTGACACTCAACCTCATTCAAATAGGTACCAAAAGGAGTTCCTAGCCCCTGGTTCTATAAACACCTCTCTGAATTTGGGAGTATTTGTGATTAGCTAGGTTGTGTGTTGGTTAGTTCTATATGCAGATGATTAATTCAACATTAATGCAGCAGCTTTTGTCTCTTCAGTATGTTTGCCTTGTTTTTACATACTAGGCTCATCTGTAATCACAGAGGATGAAGCTGATCTACCCTCGTAGGTCGGGAGCCACCTCCCCACTGTGGAATTGTGTTCATATTCTTCTGCTTCCTCGTACTCCTGTGTTAGTGGGCCCACACTTAAATTACAGGGACGCCTGGGTTCCCACTGTCTACGGCTAAGGATCAGAACCAAGCGCAGTGTCTACAGAGGCCCTGAATTCACAGGCACCATTCCAGGGAGTGTCCAGAGACAGACGGATGTTTGTAAACTGACGGAAGCACAGCCTCAGCATAGATAGACCAGCAGCAGTCAGGCCTCCCGCCAGCCAACCCCCTGCGGAGAACGGGTCTTAGTAGGGGGGCTGATTCTAGGCCACCTGAGTTTAATTCAGTGGACTGAATAACGGATGGAGTACACAAGAGGCCTTCATAGGAGGGCCGACGAGTGTCACCCGAGGTTTTCTCATATTGGTGTGGGGGTGTCCTGGTGCCTTACCAGGCAGCTTGAGTTTTATGTATGAGTCATCATGAGCGCGAAGTTTTGTTTTGATCCAGTTCAGCAGTTATGTCTGAGTCTGAGAGTCTCAGATGGACACCTGGACAGCTTGATTGCAAGTTATGTCATGAAGGGACACTCTAAAGATCCCTATCTCATTAGAAAAGGACAAAGAAGGTGAGATTTTACAGCATTTAGTATCACTAACAAGCAAAGTCTCAGGGCTGACCCAGTCATTCCAAAACTTAATCCCCACAAACTGGAGTGCAATGGGCCTCTTTTAATTTTTTTTTTTTAACAAACTACTTGGGAATAATGGGCCTCAGGAAAGTGAGCACTTTCAACCTTGTGATCTGAGCAAAGTTCAGGAGCTGGAGCGGCTTTGGCTGAGTCACCGCCGGCTGCCTGACCCCATGCATATCACCTGACTGCCACATGCCACGGCTGGCCCAGGAGGCCCTGGTACGCAGACAGCCTTCTGCGTACGGTGCCCTGGCAGCCCCTGGGGGTGCAGGTTAGCTCCATCAGGGGCAGCGGGGCCCTTAAAGGAACTCCCTGAGTAGTAGCCTCATCTAAAAGCCACCTCTGGAAAAGGGACCCTTTCATGCTCTATGAGGAGTATTAACTAGCAAACCTTTCTGAAGCCTTAAACATAGTCATATATGCTAATTGCATGATTTTATCTGAGTAAGTGCATTCCTGGAAAATAGTTGGAAATGTGTCTAAAAATTCATTCTACAGTCTTCCTTGCAGTGTTATTTTTAGTAATAATAACTGGAAATTACCTAAATGTTAAACTGTAAAGCATTATCAAATAAAATATGGTGCATACTTGTATACATGTTGGAATATGGGACAGCCATTCAAAAAAAAAAAAAATATATATATATATATCACTGCAGCAGAATAATGAATGACCTGGGAAAATGTTCACAATAGAATAGTAAGTAGAAAAGGCTTGTAAAACAACAGTGTTAGAATAATCCAACTTACTTACAGCTGTATCTACTTCCACCTAGACAAACGGCTGCAAGGATGTACACTAACTTGATTACACTGTTTAGTCTCTGGGTCTTACAATTATGATCCCCCTTTTTTACTCACGATTCTTTCTGTGTGTTTCAAAAATTGCACAATGACTATGTCTTCTTTGTGCCATAGAGATCAGTTCCCTGCGTCCCTGTTAAGTTCGACTGTCGCAGGTATGCCGACCCGCAGGCTTACCTATGGAGCAAACGAATACAGTGACATGACTGTGAACTGCGGCTTGAGCAATGCCAACCCTGGAGGCTCTCTGGCCTGGGAAGAGAGTGAGACTTTTGTTTGAGCAGCCTGAGCCAGGAAGAACGCTGACTCCATGGGTGGGTGGTTCCTTAGATCCTCAATGCACGTGGCTTTCAACCCCAGCTCTGCCCTAAAACTCAGGCTTGCTGACCAAGGCTGAAAAGTGAGTTTGCTTAAGGAGTTAGTTCCCCTGTACATAAGTCCGTGGTTTACTCTGTGTCTATTTAATATATATTAAGCAACACCTGATCCTGTTCACCAGGAAGTATGTTCCAAGGGAAGAAAAGCTTTCTTTCAATATGGAGCAAACATCCTTGGTAAGGAAGGGGCCCTAACACCTAAGAATCTTGCTGTTCATTTTCCAAGCATTAAATCTAAACAAATGTCCTGAGTCACAATACCACAACTGGCCGGATGGTGATCTCATGGTGGCGCATCCTGTCCAGGAACAAATATTTTCAAGAGGCTCATCTTCCTCTGAGAACAAGGCTGTCTCCCCCATAATTCATACTGGGAGGAAAAGAGGTAATTTATGAGCTAATCAAAGCATATCATCTGTTATAGAGCTTTCAAGATGATATTTTCTGAAACAACATAGTTTTTCTTAATCCCTCTTACCAAAGCCAAGAGGCAGGTGCAGCAGATCATCTCAACATTGCTGGTATCTGGCTCTGTGGTATGGTATGAGCATGTGCCTTCCCTGAGCAGATTTGCTGAGGATGGCTCTCAGGGCCTGCCACATTAGTGGAAGGAAGCCTGAAGTACATCTCAACATGTGTTAAGTCCCCATGCAAAATGAGGGTAATATTATCTCCATGTCATGTAAAAGAGCTGTAATAATCAATCAGACTATTAATGCATTTTATGTCGCACCTACTTTGTGTCAGATACTATTTCAGGCACTGGGGAACCAGTGGTGATCATTAAAGATAAAGTCCTTGCCCTCAAAAAGTGTATATTCTGTTCAGAAGAAACAATAAACAGATGGATAGTATAACTGTTTGGTACTGATAACTGATCTGAAGAAAAATCAGGCAGGGTAAGGGGAGTAGAGAATAAGGGAGGCGTAATGTTAAATGGAGTACCTAGGGGGGTTTTCTCTGAACAGCTGACATGAATGAGATATACAAAGGCAGTGAGGACGTGAGCCAGGTGAATCCTTGCAGGATAATGCTGGAAGTAGAGAAGAGGGCAAGGGCAAGGAAGGCCCTGAGGTGAGAGAACATCATGTGCTAGACTGATCAGCAAAGATGATAGTATAGCTGGAGGCCATGATGAGGACTTCAGCCTTTGCTCTGAATCAAATGAGAAACCATGGGAGGATCCGCAGCAGAGGAGTGACAAGATATGACTTACCTGTGTGTTGGTGGTGGGTGTAGTCTTGGATGGGAACGGGGTCACCTATCTCTCTTGTCATTCCCCACCCCCATCAAGATGGCCATGGTTGGACCAGGCTTAAAACAATGAAGGTATAAGAAGTGAAGACATTTCAAGGAATATAAAAGGGCTGGTTGATACATTAGATGTGGGAGGTGAGAGAAAAAGATAAACAAAGGTAATTGGCCTGAGCCAACTGGAAGAATTAAGTTATTCTCTGTGGTAAAAATGGAGTGGGAGGAATTCACAAGTTTTGAATATACAGCCAATTCTCATTATTTGCAATAGTCATGTTCTACAAAGTTACTGTGAACACTGAACCATTGCTCTGAGGAGAAATGCAGGTTAGCATCCTATAGGTCAAGTGGTCAGTGTATAACCTTACTTAACATATGCTTCAGTTTATTTATTTATTTAAAAAGATTTTATTTATTATTTTGAGAGAGAGAGAAAGGGAGGGAGGCAGAGAGGGAGAGAGACACCAATGTATGGTTGCCTTTCCCCTGCCTCCAGCTATGGACCTGGCTAGGGAGACCTGGCTTGCAACCTGGTTAAGTGCCCTGGCTAGAAATCGAACCAGTGACTTTTGGGTTTGCAGGCCTGTGCCTTTCCACTGAGCCACCAGTCAGGGCCTAACATACGTTTCAGTTTAAAGACCCCCTACATAATATACAGTTGCCCGTTCTTTGTCACTGAACTCATGGCCAGCAGCATTATAACTAATGCCTAAATGAAGCTTATCTAACACATATTTCCTCTATTAGGCACATTACAGCCTTCCTGCACTGAAGAACACTAGATATCACTTCAGCCCAATATTTTGGAAACACTTTAAAAAGTGAAATTGCCGACAAAAAACACAAAGATGAAAAAACATGGTATTAACCGAAGTACGAAAAGGTGCTTATTTACTCTGTGAGAGCTGAAACAAGGAGGCAGAGCGTCGCCATGTTTGACCTCAGCTGGACTGCGCATGCCCAGCCACTCCACTTTTTCGCAGCCCTGCACATGTCTACAAAGGACTGAAAGCACTGCAAGTATTGATTTTGGAGTTGCAATAAATTTTAGCAAATAGGCAAATTTGTAAATGTAGGACCTGTGAATAGTGAGGGTTGACTGTTTTAAGATTGTGAGGCCTATTATTTATCCAAGCAGAAATATGAAAAATGAGTTGGAGTCTGGGGGATTCCAGGGGAACTTGGGGCTGGAAGTGTCAATTTGGGAGTCATTGCTATGTATCTAAATCTATATTTGCAGCTAGCGTGAGACTGGGCGAAATCATCTAGGGAGTGTGCAAGAAGAGAAGTGTTCCAGAGACAGAACCCGGGGACACTCCAGTGAAGAAGGAAGTGTCTGTAAGGGAAAGGAAGAAAAAGAGTGGCCAATGGATCAAGAAAAGAACCCAGGAAAAGTTGTGTTTCAGAATAAGGGTGTCAAGAACAGGTCAACTGCTACTGAAAAGTTGTGTCCCAAAGACCTCTAGAATTGACCTGCAGACAAAAGGGAGGTCCCTGCTGATTCTGATAAATAGTTTCATTGGAATAACAGAGATAAACATCTGACCGGAATGGATCAAAGAGCAAACACACAATTCTTTTCAGGAGTCTTGATGTAAATGAGAGAGAAGAAATAAGGTCAAAATTGGAGGATGTTGGATCAAGAGAGCTACTACTTCCAGTGTGTGTGTGTGTGTGCGCACATTGAGGGAATGGACCAATGGAGAAGGTGTGATCAATAAGAGAAGGGACCATCGCAGGTGCTCTTCTCCGCAACTGTAGTAACTCATGTGACTTCACATCAATTGTATGTGGTCAGTACTATTGCTATCTTCATCAGCAGATGAAAAAAAGGAGACACAGAAAGGCCAGGAGACCTGTTCACAATCCCTTAGTGGATAAATGACAGAACCAGGATGCAAATCTAGGCCTTCTATTTCCAGAGCCTGTGCTTCTAGCTGCTGTGCTGTATTTCTACAACTTGAGGTTCCGATCAATTCACAGATATTGATTACCTTGTATCTAGCAGTCACCAACTGAGGTTGACCGGTGGGAGGAAGGAAGGGGGAAATCCTAGACTTCAGCCTTTCTGCTTACCAGGCTCTCAGATGCCAGCAAGCCTGGGACAAGTGCTGCCACTGCAGTCTGCGTGAAGCCCACCAGGCCCGGGGCTGCTCCCTGACGCTTCTAGAACATGCTCACCTTCAGAAACCGTCAGTAGCACAGGGGCAAATGAAATTCATTCCTTGGGGTCATTTCCAAATCAAGATTTTAATTAATCTTCTCATAAACCTCTCCTGTTCTTACTTTGGTCCCACATGAGAGATTTCTGAGAAAATAGCTCAGCTTTTTCCAAAATGGATGCAGCCTGGCATCCCTTGGACCCTGTCTACAGTAGTTAAATAAATCACTTGTGGCTAAACAGAGCAATTTATTCCCTTGACATCTACATGGCCCTCTTGGTGTATTTAAAAATATATCAACTAACTTGCCACAACTGCCATGGCTTTTAACGTGCCTGACACATCCAATTTCAATAGCTCAATGAAAATGTCACGTAATAAAATAGAGAGAGGCAGGCAGGGCAGGAGAGGAGGGCTGGTGTATAGACACACCCTTGGGAAATAAACTGTGAAAACACTTATTCAGGTGAGATTCAGGAAAGGGTCTTCTTGGCAGCACTTTGGGAAATTAAGTAGATCAGGTAGAAGTCTCTCCTTTACATATTCTCCTTATTAATTAATTCTCCCATATGTGTTATTTAACTCATAAAAGCTACCTACTCTCCCAAGCTATTTCACATGAAATCACCACCTGCCTAAACCTTAAGTTTTTCATTTTCATGAAAACATTTATTCAGGAGTCTAGTCCAATTATTAACAATGCAAAGAATTCTGGGATGTTAGATGGGTGGCATCCATTTATTCATTCCACAGATGAATAGATTCTGTGATTGAGTGCTATCATGCACTGATAAACATCAATGTTCTGGGCCTCCTGATACATGTCAGTCGGAGTCATAAGAATTAATAAGAACAGTTCTGACCTTAGTGTGTTTGCATCTGTTTTTATAGGCAAAGGTGGAAAAATGTAGTCGTCTTAGCTCCACTGGTAATGAACTATGTGATAACTAAGACAATGGACTTCGATTCCTCATCTGTAAAATTGAAGGGATATTAACTATTACCTTGGAAGGATTATTAAATACTTACCCTTAAGATTTGTAGAATGGGGATTAAAAGCAACAATATACGTTGAAGCACTGTAAAACTTGATCAAATCTAGGTTCTACTTAACTGAACTCAAAGTATACACCAATTATTGCATCTCCATCTGCAGTGCTCAGGAAACTAATTCTGTTGCCAAATACCTAACCATCCATCACTAAGGTCTTTACAATGGAAGCTATCTGGCATTGAAAACCAGGTGTTAGGAGGTCACAGTGATGCTATTTCGTCTCAGCAGTTTGCACGATCTGCTATAATACTCATCAGGAAGCATTGTAGATTATTGAAACACAAGCATCCTCCCAGTGATGTATTTTCTCTCAGTTAACAGACATCTATCCTCTCTCACAAATTAAAGTAATTCTTAACAACTCTCTCCCAACTTGTCTAAAATCTTGGACCTCTACCTCATTTGTGTCTCTTGGGTCTGTCCACCCTTCTTTGTCAGGCCACCACTTCCCTGGTCCCGATCTGTTGTTTTCTTGTGTGGATCTTCGCAACAACCTCCTAACTGACTGACCTACCTGTTGCTAGATCCTTCCTCTTCACTCGATCTCTTACTCTGCCTGGTTACATTCCTAAAACTAAATATGATCATGTTCTGCTTCTTGTATAAAAGCTTCCGCTGCCCCACCCCCATCCCCATCATCACTCCTGAGGGTTAGTTATAACCTGGGGTCATTTCATAGCTGGCTCTTGCTGCTCCTCCACCAAGCACATGCGACTGGCTATTCCACGAGCACCATTCATTTCTTTTCTTTTTCTGTTTGCTTTCTGTCTACCTGACACTTCAGACACCCCTCCTCCCCGGGCCATTTCTAACGTCTTCTTCAATTTGTTCAAATATGATTTCCTCTGTGCAACCTCTCTCAGCACTCTGGAAAAAACACCTTTTGTGCTCCCATGGCTCCTTCTATATTTTGAACATTGTTTTCAGTACATGGTATTGAAATATGTGTTGCCCTGACTTATTGTGAGCTCCTTGAGAAGGGTGACTAGATTTTATTTATCTTTGTATCTCCAGTGCCTAGCTCAGTGCCTGGAACACTGTTTGACCTTGATGGTATTTGATGGATAAATAAGTGCATGAAGAGGCTGGGCCTGTCTTCCTTACCGTCTATCCCTCCGGCATTTGCCCTGGATTTTCAACTTGTGAGAACGGCTTACTTTTTCTCCTGCCTCTACCTTCCTTTAACAATTAAACAGCACCATTCCATGCCCATCGCTCCTCAAGCTTTGGTTGCCCTGTGCCCCGCTTTGCCACTGAGGGAGCCAGAGAGAATGTGGGCTAAAAGTACAGAGCTTAGAATCAGAGTACCTGAGTTCAGATGTTTTTAACTATTGGTGTTTGTGGAGTGACTGGATATATATATATATATATATATATATATATATATATATATGCACATTAATTGTGATTTTATTTTTTATAATTAGCTCATGGAGGTTCAGATCTTTATGAAGTCCCCACATTGAAGCCTACAACCAGTAAGTTTTGAACTGCTATGCTTCTCATTTAAGATCACCTGAGCTTATACTTACGTAACCTCTAATTCTTCAGGTAAGTAAATTAAAAAATTCAGATACAGAGAAGGCTCTCCTGGTGCTTCCTTTCTAGTTCTTCATTCAGTTGTATGCTCATGATGTGAAGGGTGACTTGAAAGCATGGCTGGGACTTGGTTCCTTAGGGTATCTTGCACTCCCGGAGCGTGTTGTGTGCCCCTTTCCAGCTGCCCTCAGTTGGCAGTGCCTGAAGGAGAATCCAGAGAGCCTTTTGGTAGAAGACCATTTTCCTCACTCGCACTTTGCTCCTCTTGCTTGAACAGATTGGTATGCAGTGCTCAGCAAATAACCCTCAAAGAAGCACTTTTATCTTCTACACTGATTCTAGATTCTCTTAAGAATCAGATGCAGCACAGTTTTTTATTCAACATATGTGAAAAACCACAATGCCCAGTAAGCATGACTCCCTGAGACCAGAAGGCTCACTATACTCTTCCTCCATTGTCTACACGTGCCAAGATGAACCCTTGCTTTTCCCCCACCCCTTTTCACTTATGTGTAGTGCCACATACAGGAAGTCTCCCTCTAGAGGTAGAATGAGAAGTTTGGTGGGAAAGGAAGGGAAGGTTAACATGAGAACTGACTGACTCAGAATATAGTTCTCAGGTAAAAGGGGATGGGATGCCTGTTTTCAAATGAATTAGGAGCAAACTGTGAGAGCGAGTCAGTTTTCTCCTAATTTCTTACCTTGGGCTAACCATGAACTGATTCTCAGAATGGAATATCTAGTGTGTGGCCTAGATGTAGTTAGGAAAATTCTGCACTAGACTTTTCTTAGTATTTGTAATGGTATTGTTATCTAGATTATTATGATTATGTATCAAATTTTTTATACTCTATTTTTATGTATAGTATTATGCTCTGTTTTTTATGATTATGAACAGAAAGTTAGGAGGCTCTGACAGTCTACTAGAATGTTTGATAGAAAGCTCCATACCTTCAAACCTTTTGAAACTCTCCTTTGACTTCTGAAATATCATCCCTTTATGTATAGGTCTCTGATTTTTCTTTCTCACTTTTTTTTCTTCTCTTGATAGATTTTCTTAAGGGCTCTACAATCATTGATCTTCTCTTTTCAATGTCTACTCTCTGCCCTTTAGCATTCATTTATTCTTTTGGTCTTACTGCCATGTATTTCTCTATGACTCTTAAATCTTTTATCTCTACTCCTGACTTCTTTCATGGACTCTAGATGAGGGGTGTCAAACTCATTTCCACTGGGGGCCACATCAGCCTTGCGGTTGCCTTCAAAGGGCCAAATGTAATTTTAGGACTGTATAGACTTAACTACTTCTTAACAGCTAAGCGAGCCAGGTAGAAACAAGGTGCAGGCCGAAGGTATGGGGCTGGATAAAACAAGGTGGAGGGCCTTGTGTTTGCCACTTGTGATCTAGACCTATATATCCAACTATCTAAGGGATATGTCTTCCTGGATGACTCTTAAAAGAAATAAAACTCAGTACACCCAAGAATAAACTAATCTTCTAGTCTCACCCCCACCCCCAGCCTAATCCTTGAGTATTCCCTAGCTCAATGGACAACATCACTGTTTTCCCATTCATCAAGCCAAAAGCCCAAGAATCAAAAGCTTGATTCCTCTTTTTTCCTTATTCCTCACCCAATTGAACACCAAGTTCTGTAGATTCGCCCTTTTGAATATTTCTTGTAACCTTTCTTCCTATCCCCAGTGCTTATTGTGTGAAATAAAACCCTTATCAGATTGTGCCTGAATCTCCAAAACAATTTTATAATAAGCACTAAGAAAACATGTTTAAATAACTGAATACTTAAATATGGACATAGAGGTTATTCAAAATCTCAAGGTTTGATTTTTACACAAATGGATGTCTGCTGTATCCTGTACATACATACACAACTGAGCTTTTGGGGGCTAAACTTTGCATTTCTCAGTTAAAGTCCACCAGAATGGCTTTGTTCATTGTTCCGGTTTTCTGACATTATTGTTACTCTGTCATCCATCATGTGGCCTTTACTTCCCAATTTTATGTCATCTCTACATTTTATAATTTTTCTATTTCTTTATTCTAGACATTGAAATAAATTTTGGTCAGGAAACAGCCAAGAGGAGAGACCTAATGGTAAGCCAAGAATATTTTGCTCTGAACTCACATTTAGTAGAATCGTTCACATGCAGAAATCTACTCTCATCTAGGACAATTTTTTTGTCTCGTCTTGTTAAAACCAATATAAACTGTGGCTATGTGTTCACTTACTCTACAATTTCAGTGATCTTATGAAATGTAAGTGAGTTTGGGATAATCTGTTCATAGGAAACATTTGCTCGACTTAATATAACTTTCATTAAAAATATTAAATGTTTCATTAAAACTACCCAAGTCAATTTAATTTTATTATTTTTTTAAAGATTTTATTATTTTTAGAGATAGGGGAAGGAAGAGAGGCAGAGAGGGAGAGACACATCAATGTATGATTGTCTTTCACCTGCCTCCAGCTACGGACCTGGCTAGAGACCTGGCTTGGAACCTGGTTATGTTGCCCTGGCTGGGAATCGAACCAGCGACCTTTGGGTTTGCAGGCTGGCACCTTATCCACTGTGCCACCAGCCAGGGCCCAAGTCAATTTTAAAACCTAAAAAAATAAAATGATAAAACAAATATCATTATAGAGTATTTTGTTCAAGTCTTTTTGAGAAACATGCTTTTATATAGTTAATAGTGTACATACAATTTGTAGTAATGTCGTTTATCCTGCCTGTTTTCCAGTGGTGCCTCATTTTATATATTTCTCATAGATTTTGTATCATTCTATCCTATGAGTGGATCATAAATTTTTAAACATATTCAAATTACTAGACCTTTGGACTGCATTCAATTTCTGAATTATATATAATATAGTGAATGTTTTGCATATGTTGCTGTTTTTATATATTTATTGGCTGCATCCCATAAGTTGTATATTTGGATCAGTTTTCTGGTGCATTATACACATGTCTGTATTAGATAGGCAGAGTAATGCTATAATAACAATTACATACTGTCCAATCTCATTTATTTAACAACAACAATAAAAACTCTGAAATTTCAATGATTTAACACAGGAAAGTTTATTTCTCATTCATACCAGTTCTGTTGTGTGTAAGACTCTCCAGGTAGTTTCCTTCAAAGAAGTGACTCAGGGATTCAGGCTGGTTCCATCTTGGCCTCCATGGTTGATGTGGGCGAGAAAAACTGGAGGTGGTCCAGGGACTTTTTATTGCCTCAGCCTGTCGACTGCACAAGCAATCCATTGGTCAGAACTAGTCATGTTTCCATCCAACTGCAATGAGTACTGGGAAACATGTCCTCTGCGCATCTTGGATGAAACAGAGCATCACTGTTGGTAAGCATTAAGGTCTATTCCAGTGGAGTAGCTTTGCTCTATGTCTATCTGGCTTAGCTGAAACTTCATTTCCCAGAATCCCTTCTCTCATAGGATTACAGGTTAATTTTGACCACAGGAGATGTTTTCATGAGATTTGGAGGGTGGGAGTGAAGTAGCAGCCCAAAGCCTGATCTCCTGGCTCACCTGGTTGGCCTGGGGCAGCAGCAAGCCTGCAGTCCCCCAGCTCCTGTCAGATCGTCGTCTTCAGTTTCTCTGAGTCTTGGATCAGATGCACATGCAACTCCACAGTGAAGGCCACCAGGTTCTTTTTAGATCCCACGGAATTTGTAGATGTTGAGAGCTAGATGCAAACTTGTTTGCCCTCATGGGTTCAAGTGTCCTTGCTCTCTCATGCTTCGCACCCTGCTTTTCCTCTTGATTGCCAGCCGTTGACTTGCTGACTGCAGTCCCACACAAGAGGCAGAAGCTCCGGCCTTTCATAGAGCTAGCTCTTCACCAGTTCTTCCCAACTGCATCATGTGAAACCCCGCTGTGAACCTCTTGGTCATGCTACCTATCATGATTTTGCTTCTCTGATAAAACTCAGTTGATATAAAATACATTAAAAAAAATAAAGTTGGATCTAATTGTAAGGTATTGTCTTCACAGAAATTTATTTGAATATACTGTCGAGAAGATCAGAATCGCAAAGAAACATTTGATCTATGGTGAAAGAGAAGGAACAGGTTACAGCACACAGAAGAGCAAACAGAACTGTCCAAAGGGAAGATAACTGAAAACACAAAACTAAAAGCACAGCTATGAGAACAGAGAGCCACCTCAGAAGCTTCTTCCTATTGAAATCAATTTCAGAGAACTTGGGAAGGACATGCCGAGATGGCAGAGGTATCCACATTCCCACAGCTGTGAGGAGGCCAATTCTGCAGGGAGCTGATTTTACCCCAAAGATCGGGGTTCAAAGGGAACAGGTTTCTTTAGGGGAAAACCCATACTGAAAAATAAAACCAGAATTCTCTGTTAAATTGAGTCAAACTGAATTCTACAACTAACCTCTGTTCCTATACATTTTCTATCTATACGATGAAGTTCAGCGTCTGTGTTTCTTCACCCTGCAGCCAACTCCATGTGATGTGTTAGCGCCTCTGCTGTTGGCAGGAGGGTAGAAGAGGCTCAAGTTCACTGATGTTGGGTCTGTGGTTGTGTCCGGAAGACTCGGCCTCCTAAGACTCAAAAGCACCGGGTGGAGCCGTTAACGGCAGGGTCACTTGCGGACATCCAACACACTCCTCTCTGCCTGCATGCTCCTGCCCTTCGTACCAATAACTCTCACTGGAAGAGGAACTCATTGTCCACTTTCCCTCCTCCAACCTTTCGTCTGCTTCTAGACAAAACAAAACAACTCTTGCTACACTTTTTCAAGGAACTGTGGCACACTGGAAAAAGCCCACATGAGCAAAAGATTCTATTCATGGTTTGCATGTGATTCATACAACTCATTCTGATTTCAGCTGTCGCATGCTTTGTTCCCATTTGAGGGGAATTGCCATTTGAAGTGCTGGGTGTTAGCAACCAGGAAATCCTAGGTGACCAAATGACCTGTGCCCACTAAGCCCACGTGAGTATCAGACACAATGCCCCCCCCCAACACACACACCAGTAGGTGTTGGCCAATTAGGGCTTTAGCCAGCTCCTTGTAAATGCTGGGCACAATGGCCCATGGGGATTAGCTTATCAGTGTAGTTAAGTCACCAAAGTTTTTTGTCCCTTATGCCTTTCTAGGTAAAATAGCCATACAACAACTTTCATATCAATGGATATATCATTCAGAAACTTGGTAAGAAATGAATAAAGCACTTGAAGTATTATACATGAAGAAGTTATACATATTCAACTTTATTAGTAGTTTATAAATGATACTTATCTGGTCTTGATATATTATATTAGAAATCATGGTTTTTTGAGGCAAATATTGTAATTACTGTGGTGAAAAAGGCTACTGGTGATATGAGAAGTACTGGTCTGATAATTGTTTAAATTATTCAAGTCTGTGGAAACCTGCCAGTTCAGAGATGATACCTGGATTTGCTTTCAGATTTCTCAAGTTTCACAGGTATTTGATTTCTTGTGCTTGGTTTTGGTATTTTCTTTTCCTAAATGGAATAGCTTTACAATTACTTCAGAGATAGCAAATGAGTGAGTAGAGGGCCTCACCTGGCCTCAGAGATTTTCTAAAAGCTGGAATTAGTTGTCAAGTTTTGCAAACAGAAAGCTCACGGCGCCCCGGCCCGAATTCCCTACCTATGGTGTCCACTCCACAGCTTCACGGACTGGAACGAACTGCCAGGCTCCTGCAGGCACCGGTGCTTGTGAGTCAGATGCCTGCCCCCATCGGCATTGCATTGCATCCCGGGTGGCGGCACAGTGGAAATTGTCTGTGAGTCAGCACATGCTGACTTGTTATTCTGTATAGATTTAGAACCAGCTGAGGGAACATGCCTCTTAGAAGTCCTCTTCCACAAAGCTCTGTCCTCTGCATGTTTTAAGCGGTATCTCTTGAGTCTAATCTGGTATATCATTATGTCTGTGTAATATTTACTGACTTCTGCCCCCATCCACTGGAACCCTGGAGGGGTAATAAGCACCTTTCTTCCTATTATCTATCACTTACTCCCTCTTTTCTCTAATCATAATGAAGTCCCAGTCCTCACCTTCCCGGATCCCAGATCTCCAGCTTTTCCACACATCTCAGTCTTGGGGCATGGAGGCAGGGGTGGTTCCTACTGCATTGCTGTTCATAATAAAACAAGTGTAAACTAAAAAGAGCAGCCAAAACAATGTGTTATGAGTGGAGAATATGGAAATAAGAACACAGTTCTGACTTGAACGAAATATCAACCACCTACTAGAAACTGCATTCTCTTCATCAAGAGAAAAATTTCAGTAGTCAAGAAAACAAGCCCTTTTCTACCCTAACTTTTTAAGGGGTAGAAAATGATCAATTTTACATGTATACAATTTATCAATGTTTTAGTCTTAGTATGATACAAACATTTTCTCATCTAAAAATAATATTTTCACTTAAAAAACATACTTTAATTAAACAACCAGGCCTCAGAATGGACCATGCAGGGGACTAAAATCTTTTTTAAATTAAAAATTATATTCAGCAGTAACCGATACCTTTAACCTCACGTGTATTTTGGCAACTAAATGGTAAAACATTTTCCTTAACATCAACATCAGTGTCTCTCTATAAACTAAGAATGTTAATTAATACTTGTCTAGGTCAAATATTCCAGTTGCGTACAAACATATTTATAACAAATGTAAATCAGATGTCAAATTTCTGCATTATCTTTATCGTGAATTAATAGCCTGCAACATGCCTTTTTTTTTTTTTTTTTTTGGCTTTTGTTCATTTTGCCTTGTAATCTCTAAGTTTCTAGGCAGAACAGAGAAGCACAAATGAGAAATATTTCAATTCTGAACGAGTAAGAACCTTTTTAGTTGCAACCCCTTTGAGCTGCTCCTCTTGGAGACAATAGGCTGCTACAGGGTAGCTGTCGCTAACCCAACAGCTTCGTCCCTATAAAAAAAGAACTATCACAGTGCCGGAAAAGAAAGTCAGGTCAGCATCGAAAGACAGGGTGCTCTCATCTGTAAAAATTAATCTGTGCTCTTGATGTTCAGACATCAAAAATATTTAATTTTGTACTGACACAGTGTGTTCCTATACTGGAATATGCTCAATATACCACTTTTCTTTCCCCTAGTTACAAAACTCTCTGCCTAATTAAAATAGTTTGAACTATCCTTTGCATAATGCTGTTATAACAATGATAGCCTTGGATTAAAACAATGGATGCTTTGTTTACTTTGGTTTTCAAGCCATTTAAAAAAAATCAAGTTGGTGACATAGTATAACATTTTAATAAAGAATTAGAGGTAACCTGGGACAGTGTAATTCTCACATATTTATTGACTGCCTACTGAGTTCCAAGTTCTGTGCCGCATGTAGATATGTATCTCCATTTCTTCCTCTCTTTCACATGGTCCTTCAGCAATTAACTGGTCAGGAAAAATACTATTATGTCAGTGTGAAGAACACTTAACTTGGGGAGGGACTGGGGGTGCGGGGGTACCAGGAGAGTCAATGTTTCAGCAGTTTCACTCCAAGTACACCTTTTAGCAGGGGACTGGTTCAGGCATCTTTTATAATCCATCTAGACCAGTAAATTGAGAACTTTAGGACCCCATAGCTTAAACTACATTAAACCAATCACAAAGCTTTAAAAGTGGCCATAGCAAATCTGGTCTGGACCTTCAACCTTGGTGGTAATAATGTCAGAGTTTTAAGACTCTGGAGGCAATTTTTGGCCCCTGGGGGGCAGGGCCAGAAGGTTAACTTGCAAAGCATTTCCCAGTCATGTGCCTTGCTCCCCTACCACACAGAGTTCCCTCCTAATACTTTCATTATCCCAATTTTGCTTTAACACGCTCAAGCATCAGTTTCTAAGAATAACACGAGCATGGCAGGTTATTTTCTCCCTGCACAAATTCTAGTTGCATAATTTAACATAAAAACAATTCAGGGAAGAGATTATTATCTTTCTACATTCCAAAGAGCTCTCACTGATACAGTTTAAAACAGGCAATTGATATGCTGCAGTTTTTTGAGTATCAATAAATTTCTTGGATTCCCCCCCTCACCCCACATGCAGGATGAAACTACTCAGTTCCTTAAGCACAGCAGACATAAATCAAATAGCTTTTACTCCATATTTATAAAATGCCACCATCATAAGTTTCTCAGAATTTCCCATCATCTTTAAGCATTTTCATTTATTAATCTCAATATATTATAATAGCACACATATGTTTCCAAAAAACCCTTCCCTGGGGCTTACTGTCAGCTGTTTCTTCCCCCAAATCTTTTAAAATCCTAGCCTACCCATGATTTACAACAGGACTTGAACAAGTTATATGAAAATCTCCTTTTGTGCTCTCCGTTGACCGAGCTCCGTGTGAAGCTGGGAGAAAGCAAACATTCCAGTTGTAAGGTCAGCTGGAGGGGCCCGAACTCCAAAGCACTAGTTGCTAGAGCCGTAAATCCACTGTGTGGCGTGTTAGGAAATTGCCCTGTGACAGCTACGGTTTAGAAGCATTAATGTTTTTTCTTAGCAACTCTCATTTTTAATCCATTCAGTTATTCTCTATAGTAAAACTGAGCCACCCAAGTGTGACTTCCAGTGTCACTTGGCCTATGTGCCATAATTAAAAGAAAGTCCAGCCAACCATGACAAAGGTTGTAGCCAGCAGTTAAGACAAAACTGATTCTTACCGACTTAGCAAAAAGTAGTTCCCTCTGCACGTCTGCATGGCACCCCTCCAACCCTGCCTCTCCCTACCCTCTCCATCCATGTGAGCACGTTACTTCACGCTGCGCGAGGAATATGTGCTTTCTAGAAGCTGCACTTTAAGCTTGGTCTTCTCTCAACCATGAAAACACGGTTCTAAATTGTTCTTGGAGCTAAACCAGTCAACATCTTGGCACTTGGTTGTTTTTAACTTTTCAACAATAGGCACTGTTCACTCTCATCCATCTCAGCTCTTTATTCAGTGATCAGGCAGGCCACTGATGAAAGGCTAGTCACGGCTTTCCCCCATGGTATCAGTGTGGTGGCATGTGATGATTCACATGGGGTGGGTTTGATCCGAGAAAGCCCAGTCTCTGCTTATTCTTCCTTTGTTCTGTCATCTGGGGAGAAAGAGAGAGTGTGTTGAGCCTATTTCCTCCCTCTTTCCCAGCGCGGGTGGGCCACACCATTTTGGGTTCACATTTCCCAAGCACCTACTGTCTGCTTGGCGTTGTATAGAATATATTTATTCACAACAGGGAAAATATTTTTAAGTGAATTTCCATAAACAGAGAAAACAAAGCAAACCCCTCTCTGTGGTTAAGAAACAGGAACCACGGTTCTTTCAAAGCAAGAACCCTGGCTTGTCTCATAATCATCATCACCATAGTCATTTTAACAGCTACCACAGTTACTTTTGATATTATTTTTACAGATGCTAACAATTTCACTTGATGAAGGGGTTCATTTTAGGATTGAAATGACAGATACTAATGATGATCTGCCTTTCCAATGAGTTTAGTAATTACTCTGATGGCAGAAAATATGATTTTCTATCAAAAAAGTGCAAGGAGGTCTTTGAATTTTGGCATGTATGCCTTCCTTCCCTTGGGGTAGGAGGGTCACACAAGATGGGGAGGTGGATAAGTAGAAGCCTCTGCTTGCTGAAGTGTCCTTTTTTAAAAATCCTCACCCAAGGACATTTTTTTCTTGCTTTTAGAGAGGGATGAAGGGAGAGAAAGAAGCATCGATTGGTTGCCTCCCATACACACTCAGACTGGGAACCATCTATGCCCAGGAGATGTGGTTCTTAGAGGACAACATAGGGTGTCTTCATTGGAATTCATACACTCCACAGCTTGCTCCCAGGAGTCTCTGGGTCTCCCCTCACTCCAGGTGGTCAATGACACCCCCCACCAGCTCCGTCTCGCTGCATACACTGACCTGCTCCTTGAGCTCTGCCAGCTGCCCTGACAGCTGTTTGACCAGACTCATGGTCGATTCCAACTTCTCCTGCAGGTTCCGAATCTCATTCTGCTCGCTGTCACCTTCGTTGCTAACAAGGGACATGGCTCGCATCCGAGGAAACCAGTCCAAATTCTTTTCCTAAAAGCAAGTAAATGTTCAGGAGCAAAGGGGTGAGTATGGAAGAGAACCTGAAATTCTGTAAAGACTGTTTACAGGTATCCATTATTATTAACATATAAATCAAAGCTTCTTAGCCCTTGAAGCAGAAGATACTCTTTCTAGCCAGGGATAGGAAGGGTATGAGTGTAGGAATGAAGTAGGGGTTAGACACAGGTCTTCATGAGCTGGGGGAAGATCTTCAATATTGCAATAAACTTCTTAAGGACTCCCAGGGAGGTCTTGGATCCAACATTTAGAACAGGGCCCTGAACCCTTCGGGCATCCTGTGACTCTTGATGAATGACGAGGAGGCCAGGGAGAGCAGATCCAAGTATGTGTGGGTAGTGTAGGCATGAGCTGTTTGTCCTTCCTCCCCACACAAAAGAGAAGAGGCGGAGGAATAGAAGGGTGGTAAAAAGAAATGTTTCAGTTCCAGCCACCCACGCTACTTTACCTCCCACTTCCCCAAGACAAGCACCGACCTTGGCTCAGGGAAGAGGGAACTGGGAGGGCATGGCCCTAGGTTATTCTGTCTGCTCCCTTTGAAACAGTTTATTACAGAATGGGTCAGACTTCAGAATCAGACTTCCCCAGAGGGCAACAGCTGGTACCACTTCTGTTTTTCTAGGTAGGCTGGGCACAGGGGTGTGTGTGTGTGCATGAGTGCGCATGTGCATATTTCCCCTCCTTTGCGGTAGAGACGAAGGGTTGACCAAACACCCAGATCTCTTGGAAACTCTGCCTGATTGCTTAACATCATAGAGGCACTGGGAGTTACTTCTATTCCAATTTGTATCCTCAACAAAAGATTACAAGGTCAATCACGTTGTCCCCATTTTACAGATAAGGAAACAAGCAACTCTAATAGTTTAAGGACCCATGTCACAAACTATGAAATGGGACAGCGAGGATTTGAAGTCAGGTATTCCCACCACTGATTAGGTATGTCATTCCTATTTACCTATTTCTCTAAGCCACCTTCTCCTAACATCCCCAGCAGTGACCTTCCTGTTTAAGATCCTTTCCACTCCAGAAAAGCTCTCTGAAGTGGCTACAAAGACTTCAGCCCAGCAGATCCCTAGAAGGGTCAACAGAGCACTTTCCTCCCCTGTACTGTGGAATGGCCCAACCTATGTCTTTCTGCACTTGTGTCTGAACATCATCCAGCCTTTTGGTTGGTTCATTTTTTTGTTTGTTTTGGTAGTTGTCCTAGTCCGAGAATAATATATTCTTTATAATTCCCTATGCCCAATGACAATGGAAAGTGCTGATAAATGATTAAGGATAAAACATATTAGAGTTTTAAACTGCATTTAAACAGTTTTAGTCAATTAGCATTTCAAAGGAGAATGGTAACTTATTCAGAAATGCAGAGTGACAACCACATTCATTCATTCAATCAATCCTTCCACATCTGTTGCCAGGTATTTAGAGATGAAAATTAAAAAGACAAGATGTTTGCTTTCAAGGAGCTTGTGGTTCAGGCCAGCCCTCTGAGAAAAGTGGATAGAACACTGCATATATCAAAATCCCCTGGGTTGCTTGTTAAAGCCAAATAGGGGACCCATTAAATGCCTGCATGGCAGGATGGATGGCCCAGTGCACGGGAGACCATGCTTTGTGGTACCCCAGCAACTACTATTGTTTACCTCCAGCCCAGGTGACTGTGCAGTTGGGGAAGAGAGCTGGACAGATAGAGAATGGTGTGTCCCCTGGAATGGGTATCAGAAAGACAGAAGTATGGGGAAGCTAGGAATGTCAGCAAAGTGGTAATACGGGGACTGGAAGGATGGCAAAGAAGGGACTGTGTTAAAGGTTCTATAAGCCCTTCAACAAGCCAATAAACTTCAGTTCTTTTATCTCTTTGGTATCTGAATTATGTACAGTATTATCTATTACCTGAACTTTACAGATGAAGAAACTGAGGCTAGCAAAGGTTTTTAGCTGAGATCCCAACCCAGGTCTGTGGGCACTGAGGTTGGTTGGCAAGACAGGAGACTAAAATTCTGAAAGTAGAACAACTTTAGGAAAAGAAAAGTCTAGAATAAGAGTCCCTTAAATCTGATAACTTATCAAGGAATTGGGGGAGTTAGTATTTAACACATACAGAATTTTAGTTTGGGGAGATGAAAATTCTCTGGAGGTGGATGGTAGTGATGGTTGCATAACAACGGAAATGTATTCAATGTCACAAAATGATACACCTACCACAGTTAGTGTTCTGTTATGGATATTTTGCAACATTATTTTTTTTTTCAAATCAGCATATTAGCAGAGCTAATCTTTTGGAAGAATCATGCACAAAGTTTTGAAGGTCAGTACTTGGGGTGGATGAGGAGGCTGTAGGCAGCCCCGGGCTAGAGTCTGTGATGAACGTAAGGAGGTGTCAGGGGGCAGTGGCGTGAAGTCTTGAAAAACGCATTTTCATGTGAGGACAGAGATGCAGTGGTGTCTTGGCAATGCGAAGCCAAGTCTGCTGTCTCTCTTCTTGGGCCCTTAGTACCAAGGGGCTGGGAACATAGGCAGTGGCCACCGGCTGGCTTAGAGAGTCAAGAAGGCAGAGTTCCGGAGAGGGGGCTGGTCTGCCACAGGGCAGGCTCCAGGGAGCAGATGGGTTCGAAAGCCTCAGATGGCTGAGCCTGAGGGAGGAGGTACCAGGGGACAGAGTGATCCTCAAGGTGTGGATGGTGAAAATATCAACCTTTTAAAAAGTTTCCAAAGGAAACCAGTGAAACATTGTTCAAATGCTTAGCAGACTGCCACTTGGCCAAAGAGAACGTAGGTGAGATACTGCATCTCCGAAGAAATGCTCCTGCAGTTTTCTTAGGGCCTGGGACCGGCCCGTCCACGTCCCGGGAACCACCATCACCCCAGCCCGAGCGCCACAGGACTCTTGCCCTGCACATTCTTTCTTCCCTTGTTCCTTTGTCCATCCATTCATTTACTGATTCTTACTGTGTTGACTAGTCTGTGCTAAGCTCTGGGAAAACAATGGTGAGCAAAACCCAGCACAATCCTTGTGCTCACAGAACTGAGTGTCTATGTGGAGAGAAAGACTTCAATCAAATTATGGTAAAAACAACAGCAAGCAGCGCTGAAGGGCTGGGCAGGAAAGCTACACAGCAAGTGCAGGTCATCCTTTCTCTTAGTCCCTAAAAAGCATTTTCTTTTAATCCTCTTTTGGTTTTCCCCATCTTTCTTTCACTCCCTGTATCTTCCTGTTTTTGTTGCTTGCTTGTTTCTCCGTCTTTTTTCATTTTTGTGCTTTTTCATTCCTCCCTTCCTCTCTGTACATCAGAATTTAAAATTTTTTTAAATTAAAAACATTTTAAGAAGTAATCTAAAATTTTTAAGACATATAATTATGATTTCTTCCCAAATTGAATGCTTTGTGGTTCCTTTTTTTTTTTTTAATTTTAAGGAACTTGCTTGAATATCTTATATTTTTCACTCAAATGGAAAAAAATAACCAACCTAAATTGTTTTTGTCCTCTTTTTAAGAATAAAGCCAATCTTTTAAAACTAATTTCCATAACTGATGCTTTTTCAAGTTAGTGGCGAAAGTGCATCCTTTTCACCAGAATAACTCAAATTTAGTAGCGTTCTTAGAATAAATGCTGCATACACCGTTTTCACCGAGAGTGGCTCCCAATTAAATAGCAGAAGATTCCTCTCTCCATCTAATGGTACTAATGGTACCAGGAGTGGCTTCCATGGAAGGCTCAGCCTGAGCAGGGTGAGAAAGCTGAGACCAGGACTTGAGTCTAAACCAGCACCGCGGGGCACACACACAGAACAGGACCACTGAATAGGACACCACTCCCTCACCACATTGACTCGTGATGGTCCACCATTTACCAAAGCAAGTTAGATCTGATTTGTTCTTTCTTGGTTACTCATATGGGCTGTGTACATCTCGTGATCACGATGAGCAGATTCTCATGTTGACTTTGGTTAGTCAATATGAAATCATTTCCTTCCTTCATCAGGAATGAAAATATTTGACCACAGGGTGGTATGAAGTGAGGGAAGTGGCAGATGAACTGTTACAATGAAGTTACAATGTGAGATCCTAGTGACTTGGTGGGTGGATATTCAGAGCTTCTTGGGATTTTTAAAATGCAAAGCCCAGAGGTGAAATAGTCATGTCTCTGAAAAGATAACCCTCTTGCTTCCCTAAATGCTAATAATAAAAAATAACGTATTTTTCCAGATGACTGGGAGATAGATAGATAAAAGTATAAAAATCTTTCAAGTAGTCCTTTCAGCAGTCAGATCAATTTTACTTATTTAATTTTTTAGTTACTCAATAAAATGATCAGGTTGTCAGTGTCAGTCAAAGCTTAGTTATGCTTTGTTTTCCTATGGGGCTCTTAAATGTGGATACCCATTTATGGGAAAGAGGCCTGTGTGAGGTATAATGCAAAGAGCACTGAGATAGGAGTCTGGACACCCCCAAATTAGTTCTGTGCTATAAGAGAAAGAAAAAGCCTCTCTGAGTCCCAGTTTCCTTATCTGTAGAACCAGCTTGTTTCCCTAGGTGTCTCTATGTCTCTTCCAGCTTGTCATTCTCTGAGCCATGAATTCAAGGCAAAGTTGGAAAATCAAACTGCTGAGACAGATCTTGAGTTTGCCAAGTGAGCTAGCAGCAACAGAGCATTTAGGCTCTAGAGGCAACCTTGAAACCACAGACTGAGCTCAGCATGTTATACACACCCAGCTTGAAACCTAGAAAGCGTAGGTTTTCCCGAGGTCTTACAACAGCACAGCAGCAGGTGCCCCTGCCCTTGATTTCCACTTCTGGACAAGTTCTTCCAAATTAAGTAGTGGACTAGCAGCTCTCACACGCATAATCCATCCCTGTTGATGCTGGATTGATCGCAGGCTTCCAAACACATAAAGATTGTAGTAATTTCTCTCCACATCAGAATGAGATGAAAAAGTAACGAGATTTATTTCAGTGAACCCAACCTTGGAGAAATTGTCTCATGTCTTTTCAGCTCCACTAGCACATCAAAAGTTGCCTGTTTGTTAGTTAAGAAGAAAGCAAGCATTGTGGTTCCATATTGTACTGACATATGCCATTTGTTGGCTGCCTAGCAAGTGTTAGGCATTTCTGTCACGCTAGAACTAATGCCCACAACAATCCCATTGGGTGGAGACTGTGAACATCCCCATCGTACAGATGACAACACTAGGCCAGAAGAGGACTAGTGACTTGCCCAAACACAGGTGTTATAAGTGGTTGGGCCAGGATTTAGTCTCTGCCCTGTGTGACTGGAAACCTATGATCCTTTCCCTGCAGTGGACAACCTCATGCCTCATGGAGATGGTGCAGCTCAGCTTCTGAACTTGCCAAAGAAACAGAATACATTGAAAGTACACAAGGTCTGTCCCGAAAGTATTCGGTTGTGAAAACTTTTAATTATATTGACATTGGCTCAATACGTTCAGAACAGACCTTGTATATCTTTTTATATATATTTAACTTGAACCCTGTGGATTACTTCTTTTGGGATATGCTGATAAGATTTATTTATTAAAAATCAAAAACAGTTTTGGCTGGGTAGCTCAGCTGCTCAGAGTGTCAACCCGATACACCAAGGTTGCAGGTTTGATCCCCAGTTGGGGGACAGACAAGACTCAACCAATGGATGCATAAGTAAAATAACAAACTGATGTCTCTCTCTTTAATAAATAAAATTAAAAAGAAAAAGGAAAACCAGAAACAAACCTTCTAGGCATTATATCAGACATGCATATGCAGGCACGGATAGAAGTATATCAACACTCAACATTCACTGGAGCAGTTTTGCAGAGTGCTCCAAAATATCGCTAATGAGGGGTAACACATTGAACATACCATGTATCATATTAGAGCAGAGTATCAATAAACCACTTCATATCTACCTTCACCTCTGCTTCCTGGCCTGACTATGCTTAGGATGTGCTGTCACAGGCCATTTCCTAAGGTTTTTTGGTTACCATTTTCTTCTAAGCCTTATGCTTATACTGAATTTTCTATTCTGAAATCCCTTGTGCAGCCTCCTAGGGCAACAATCTTACCCATTCCCCAGAGCCTCAGCATGACCCAGGCATTCCCCTCTTTGCACTTCTGGCTTGAAGAGGTCCACATTTATGACTCTCACAAGGAACATGAGCAATGCTGGTGCCACCTACTTACTGGAAGGTCCCTGAGGGAAAGACACCATTCCTGCCTTCCTAGAACATCAGACTTAGGAAAATGATCTGGAACAAGGGTTCTTTCTGAAGTCCAAGTAATCAGTTTGGCTAAGGGAGAGTGCTTCATCCCATCGTCTGCTCAATGAAGTGGGGGCAGGTGGGCTTCTCACCCTCGTACTAATGTGGTGGCCTTGGTGGCAGGTTAGGCATTATCTCAGAAACTTAAGGACACCCATAATACTATCATCTGGGTTTCTAGCTTCATTCCTAGGGAACATGCCACATGTACATGACAAGTGTTACTCAGTGGTGGCAGTAAATAGGCTGTTCTCACAGGAGGTCAAGTGCAGGTCCAGGTTCATGAGAAGGAAGGGCTGGAAAACATAATCTTGTCTGACAAATGGAGGGCCTGCAGGTGGGAGAAAGGATCCAGCTGTGTCCTTTGAAATTAAAACACAACTCCTGGATCGACAAAGAAATGATAAATTTCTTTCTAGAATGTGTATCGAAACACCTGTTTGTAATTCCTGTCTGATGTTTTGACAGAACTCTCCTAAAATTTCTCTCAAAATAATCATCACATTCAACTTCACCGTATGTGACTTATTAGAAGCAGAATTAAGATTAACAAATTTATTTTAAAAATAATAAATTGACATGAAGAGCTCAAGGAAAATCGTACACTCACACACATACAAGGTCTATACAGAAAATATTTCTAGAGAAAAAAGTTCTCAGAAATCTTTTCACACTAGAATCAAATGCAACATGTAACAGATGGAATTAAAATCTGTTTTAGTAATTGCATCTGTTACCATCTGAACTTCACTGCCTTTTTCCTGCATATATGTACATACAAGGTCTATCCCAAAAGTATCAGCCATGCAAACTGTATTAAGTATCCTGACACTGACTTGATACTTGCGGGACAGACCTCATATGTATGTGTATGTACATATAAGTATAGGACTCACAGGTTTGTCTCACACAAACAAATGGGTAAATCTTCTAAAGACTAAATTCCTCCTTTGGAAAAAACATGTCCCCCCTCCCTCAACACCTGCTGAGAACAAACTACTTTAAGAATAGTCATCAAATCTCAAAACTACACAGGGAGGCTCTGCAAAGGGTCCAGCCCGTGGTTTTCACGTCAGAGTTTTCCTGGCCATAATCTGATTAAACTGAGGCTGCCGTGGGCCAGTTTGCCAGCTGATGTGTTGTGTACCTGTGCCTGATGTGAAGTAAGACATTTTATCAGATTGTTCTTTTCACATGTCTAGTCTATCCTTAAGTCTCTCCCCTGGTCTTCAAAATACTACCCAAGCAGAAGAAGGGAGTCAGTGGTTCTCCAAGTGTGGCTCCCCCAGGCCAGCAGCATCAACATCCCTGGGAAATGGTCAGAATGCAAATTCTCAGGCCATGCCCCAGCCCTACTGATTCAGAAACTCTGAGGTGGGGGCCCGTAACTATGTTTTCACAAGTTCTAGCAGTGATCCTGCTGTGTACTGTACTGAAACTGGAGAACAATCACTCTTGCTAATTCCAGATCAAACCAGTGATATCTTAACATCACCAATCATTAGATGAACCTTAAAGAAAATCCTGAACTGTATTCATGGTACATTTTGAGTAAGCACATGACTTGATGGCTAAACAGGGATACAGTTGAGCATGAAAGGAGTGTTATTAAAAACTTTGCAGAGACAATGGCATAACCAGGGCTGCTTCAGTCAAAACTATGAGTCCCCTGGGCTCCATTAAAATCTGGACTATGATTTATGGTACCTGAACCAACCAGTTAGGAGAATGAAAGTGGTCTGTAACAGTATCTGGGCAGCCTCTGCAGAGTATAAAATTGTATTTACGCATGTAAATTGCTGAGAGGATGATTCTGAGGTATTAGCCACTAGAAATTCATAAGTATTTAGGTCACTTGTGAATTGCCTATAAAAATGGATTTTGATATATTTCTCATGGGAGTATTCCATACTTAACATGCTCCTTTCATTTTTTTTCATATAAACTGGATGGATTTTAATATTCCTCTGAAATTTCTCTTTAATTCCAATGACCTTCTCTAAACAATTCAATTTTTATCCTTAGGGTTCTTTTTTTTAAAATCAGCACTAGTCTCTCCACCACTCTCTGAATTGTTTCATAAGTCTGTGAGCTGGAGCAGAGTTATGGTAAAGATCCGGAGTGGCTCTTTTGGGTTAACACAACACCGAGAGACCTAGCAATAAATTCAAAGTTGGGCCGAGATGATGTGCCAAGTTGTACCCAAGAAATCTCACACTCAGGCCAAACTTTTCACTAGCATCAAAAAGCTAAAATTTCTTTACTAGACTGTTCAAATAGGACATCATGAGGATTGAGGGATGATGAATAATAAAAAAAAAATCTGACTTGAGTCCAAACCAATATGTTCTTTTGGGATGGGCAAGTAGGGTGGATGTCAAAATGGGACTGAACTCTAAGTTAGATTACAGCTTTGCCAAGTACAGCAGGGACCACTGATGAGCTGGCTCAGGCACTTGGAACGACTGCAGGATGGTACACCGCTTGAAAGGGGCTTACCATGGCTCCCGGTGCATGGACAGCTGACTCAATGAGTCCACAGCAGTTCCGAGCACCACGAGCCCAGCAGCTGCAGGTGCTGCCACACCACTCTGCCAAGCAGCTGGTACATGAAAGTAGAAATGAGGTCATTCCAAGCAGGATGAAACAGGAAAAGTGCAAATGGGCAGAGCTATGGGCTGCCCAGGGCACAGGTCCGCTGAAAGAAGAGGCTGGTGTACTGTAACTCCAGAAGATGGGGGTGGCTCTTTGTGAATAGTGGTTCCCAGGATGATTTTGAGGGATAAGACGCCAAGATATAAAAGACACCAAGTTTTCATGAACAGTAATTGCAGCCATGAGTCACAGAGTGGGTTGACATAAATACAATATAGCAACAATCATTGATCGTGCAGTAGGTATTGCATTTCTCATTTTCGTGCAATTTCACAAATAAATTCCCCAATTTTTCAGCTGACGCTATTCAGGTTTTATGGATTTTAGCCATTTTTCCATATTTGAAACATTTCCCTGGTTATTTGTTTTTACAGAACAGCAACCTGATAGAAGGCTTAAAAAATTGACACAGATACTGGAGCAATTCCTCCATGTAAAACTCGTTTTTGACACATGATGGAGCCAGTCAGGAAAATGCTACATCTGGTTACAATTGGCTGTTGTACAAAAGTGCTCCCTGCTGTTGAGAACTCAGATGCTGCCCTAAGACATTTTATAATGAATACTGGCCAACTTTTATTTTTATAATTTATTGATTTTAGAGAGAGAGAGAGGAGGATGGGGGGAGAGGGAGAGGGATAAATTTGTTTCATTTACTTATACATCCATTGGTTGATTCTTGTATGTGCCCTGACCGGGGATCGAACCTGGAACCTTCGCATATGGAGATGACACTCTCACCAACTGAGCTACCCAGCCAGAGTGACCAGCTTTTAAATTGCTTCCTAATTCAAGTTTCTATCTTGCCTCCTCAATGAGAAGACGCATACCTTGAGAATGTTATATACACGTTAATAATCCCCATAGCAGCTTGGGGCAATTTTAACCTCACATTTTTCTTCCAACTTGCTTCTTCCTCCATTACCCGCCTCCTTATTGCAGGCTGGCACATTCCCAGGCTCACCACCCTCCCTGGTAAGGAAACTTGCATAATAAATAACCCGACTGGTCTTTGTGCCTGGTCTCTAAGGGAAGGCTCTAAATCCTTGGAATTTCCTGCATTATAGAAATGCCTTTGTTAACACAAGTTTCCTGGAGAACACCTGAGTTTATGCTAATGAATGACGCCCGGTGGGGCCCTAGATAGCCTCAGGATGGGGGTCGGGGCAGAGCTACTAGGCAGGGAAACCAAGCACAGGTGGTCAGAGGGTTGGGACTTAGAGCAAGTCTAACCTCAAGGGAGAAGAGGGAGGCTAAGGAGAAGCTCAATCCTGTGGCCCATGACTCAGTCAATCAGGCCTATGTAATAAAAGCCTAACAAAGACTCTGAGGCTCAGTGGAACTTCCTGGTGGGTAAACACACTGATGTGCAGAAAAGGTGATGTACCTGAATTCCATGGGAGAAGGGGTAGAAACACTGTTCCCTCCTAGCCCTCACCTTCTATGTCTCTTTATTGAGCTGGTCCTCCTGATTTGTACCCTTTATACTGAAACTGTAAACATAGTATCTTCCTGAGTTCTGTGAGTTGCTCTAGAGAAGACCTCAACCTGAGGGGACTGTGGGAACCACTGAAATTATAGCCAGTCTGTCAGAAATGTGGGTGGCAGGGGGGCCCCCAGGCACAGTGGTGTCAGAAGTAGGGGCAGCGATGTTGGGAATCATGTCCTCTACCTTATGGGGTTGGTGCTAACTCAGAAGTGACCTGCAGTACCCCTAGTTAGGGCTGAAATGTAATAGCTGTGGTCAGCCTAGGCACCAGCTCTCTTCACTGCCTCTGGGGGCGGGTCATGCGGCCATTAGCCATTGCAGATGGCAATGGCAGTGTGCCATGAAAGCAATAGACAGGAAACTGGTCTAGTTGGGCATCTAATTTCACTAAGTGTTGCTGGTCTGAGACCTATACATAGTGCATATGTGACTGGACTCTTTAAGAAGCCACAGAAGACAGCACACGCTCAGAGACTTGCAGCCATATACTCACTTGGGATATGACTGTGCAGGGCATGAAGATTTGTCCAGGGTGTGTTTATGGCAAAAGAACAAAGTGAAATAGGATGGTGTTTGATTGTGATCTTAAATAAATTTCTTGACTCCCTCTCCGTTCTGCCTGAGGGGTTAGGAGCAATCTGAAATCCACCAGCCTGTGCCTTCTCTATGGTTTAAACTATTTACTGTAGTATGTTTTACCCATTCCCTTGTCAAGAGTGAATATTGCTTAGTACAATAATTGATGATGTGGAAGCACAGGTATATTTTTTAGAATAAATTTTCCTAGCTTAAAAATGTCTAAACTGACCCTGGCTGATGGCACAGTGGATTGGTGCCAGTCTGCAAACCCAAAGGTCACCACCGGTTCAATTCCCAGCCAGGGCACATAACCAGGTTGCTAGCCAGGTCTCCAGCCAGGTCCCTTGCTGAAGGCAGATGAAAGGCAACCTTACATTAACGTTTCCCTCTCTGCCTTTATCTCTACCCTTCTCTCTAAAAATAATAAATAAAATATTAAATAAAAAATCTGAACTCCTTTCCTAGCTCAGGGGACACTACTTGACTCCATCTCAGTCCTTCGCCTGCATCCTTGGCTGCCACCTACCTTCCTCAGTAGCTCCAGCCACATGGCTGCACTACAAGTCCTCCCTCACATCCTGCCCACCCCTGCCAGGCTGGCTCTAGCTGACCCTAGATCTCTCCATGGCTTGCTCACTTTCTGCATCTACTCAGTTGTTACCTCAGTTGTCAAGAGGCTATTCTTGATGATGCAATCTCATATACCTCCGTCCCTCTGCACTCCTTTCACTTGCTTTGTTTTTCCTCATTGTTTCCTGACATGACCTACATTATGTTCTTGTCTGTCTCCAAAAATAAAGTACAAGTTCTAGAAGAGCAGGGTTTTTGTCTCTTGATTTTAGTGCCTAGAACAGTAGGCACATGATTCCCATAGCAGGCCTTCAGCAAATGTTAGCTGAATAAATGTAGAAGTCAAAATGGAGGATGCAGAAGGAGAAAAGTATTCTGTGACTGCTATTCAGGTAAAAGGTGAAGTGACTGTGCCATGCAGGGAAGGTCTATGCCCTGTGTGAACACCAACCAAAGTGCGACCAGTCCGGACAGCACCCAAGTGAGAGATCATGCTTACATGCACAAGGGCATGGGAGAGCAGGCTATGAATTAAAAGGTAGGTGGCCTGGAGGCAGCCCATTTGATGGGGGCTTAAGAGTTGGAAAATTTTAGTTTCATAATAGCTAATATGCATAGTAATCAATGCATGTAAAAGCTATTGTTCCAGGAATGGAAGGTGACCCATCCGGGAGACCACAAGCAGTTCCACCTTTGTGCCTCAGGAGGACTGCGGGCCATCAAGATGGTATCTGAGCTATTTTACTCCAGAGTGAAACCAACTGCCCAGAACACAGATAAAGAATGCTGCAACTTTTATCTGATTAACTTTTTCCCTGAATGTCAAACCTCTTACCTATACTATTCGTCTCCTTATAAAAAAGGTCCATTTAAAATGGAATTGAAGATGGCCTGTTAGGGTACAAACCTGCTATTTTCTTTGATCTCTAACCATCTGAATAAAGTGCCCATAAAGATTCAATCCCTGTCTCTGTTTACTGGGTCTGGTAGATGACTGGTTTTTCCAGTGTCACGTCCTCCGAATCCAAGCTTTGCCTCTCATTAGGTGTATGATTGGAGGAGATTATTATTTAAGTTTCTGCCTCTGAAAATGGGATAAGAATGCCTGTCTTTTAGGATTCCTGTCAGGAGCTGATAAAATGATGTAGAAAAACAAATGCCACACGCAAGCTTCTGGTGGGTGGAGAATGGAATGGGAATCAGGGCAGGGCTGTGAGGGTGTAGCATACAGGAACATATGTTTGGGGCAAAGAGAATGAGAGAGTGGGAGGAGAGCTCTGTAACTGGCCTGGAATGATGACATCCCTCAAGCCCACAGATTTTCAAAGACCAGGACCTGGAGTCACCCTGATGTGGGCTTTTCAAGTTTCCCACATGGATTGCCATTTGGGAGTTTCGGAGGTTTTCCCCTCCACCCTTTCCCAACCCACTGCTCAGTAACCTTGTGGAAAGGAGGTGCTTATTCATTTGTTCCATACCCACAAGTACAACCTTTGCCTTTAGATGCCCGCTTTTTTAACATGCAAATTTCTCAAGTTGCCATGGCTCTAATAGTGTACTGTTTGAAAATCACCGACATACACACAGAGAAAGGGAGGGGGTGTCACCTCCCAATGGAAGAATTCCGCTTTTGTCTCAGTTTCTTTGTAAGCACTGTGGTCAGCCTTCCTAAGGGGTAGTGCCCAAGAAGTGCAGGCTCCGTCTGTGTATCTGGACTGTGACTCTCAAAGAGAGTTAGGAGGCTTTTCTCCAGGGTTACTCTGGCCCCTCTATATTTTACTAAACACACTATTCATCCTCTTTTACTTCCTCCTTTTTTATTTATCTTACCCACGGGGCGTAGAGAACTGCTTTGATCCTTCAAGTGGATCTCTTCTCTCGCCATCACCTCTCTTCAAGGCTTACTATTTTGGGGAAGTGATGATGTTGACCTTTCGTTTTGCCTGGTACCCAAGCCCATGGCCATGCTAGGAACCGTGTTCAAGAGCCCTGCCCTCGGAGCCATATTTGGTGCTGCTGTACTTTGTGCTTGAAAATTAGATCAGGGGAGGGACCTGCACTCTCTGATTTCCCTACGAGGCCCTGAGCACGCGCCTCCTCAACTTTGGAGCTGACAAGGCTTTTTAATGCCCTTACAAACAGGATTTATTTGGATTTAAAATGCATTGCCAGGAATGGAAAATTGGTGGTTTTGCCAGCGTTGGTAGCCAAGACTTCCAAGGTCCTGTTGAGAACTCGACTTAATCCAACAGATGTTTGGTAACATCCCGTAAATTTCACAAGGCAGCTATGAAAATTTTTCTTTCTCTTATGGCTTTAATGTAATTTAATTACAGCTTTGTGTGACAGTTATAAATATTTTTAAAAGGCATTGTAGCTGTTTACTCCCAAATGTAATATGTTTTTGGAATTCTGGGTATTTAGAATTTCAAAGAATGTCACCAATAGCCTCACATTTAATTGGAATTTGAGCAACATCTATGCAATGTTTCTTTAAGTATTTGGCTAGGATTTATATCCCTGGTCATGATTTATGTATCCTATAACATAATTCTCCCACATTTCTGTTCATCAGAGTCAATCCTTGCCCCTCCTGCCCCATTGCCTCATAACTCTATTTTACTTTGCTAAAAAAATGTAGGGAATTTGGCAATACAATTATATAATACAGATTGTATTGCTTTAGATTGTCCACAATTACCCATGACTAGGAAAACAGATCTAATTATTTTAACCATAAGTACAGGTGCTGTTTGGCTAATGCAATGTATAAACATCAGATTTACAACACCAACCAAACAAGTTACTTAAAATTCATTTCAAAAGGCCTCTTTCCTAAAGGATTATAGGATTTCTTTAAGTAACAATTTCCTCACATGCATTGGAAGTGATTCAATTTTCAATGCAAAATACATGGATATGTGTTCCAATGACATGTCTGGATTCAATGAGTGAGGGAAAGATTATTTTGATGTGTACCATCAGGTTAAGCTGCTAACTTAGGAAAATATTATTTATACTGACAATCATTTCATTGCAAAGTCAAATTTTAGAAGTAAAAGTACCTGATGCAATGTGCAATATAAACTTTCAGCCAAACCCCACCCTTTTAAATAGTCTCCTGTGTTATTTTCTCAGTCACAGTATCACCACATTATTGCACAGAGTCCCACTGTCACAAATACACTTATAAGTGGCACAAGGTGTTTCTGATATGCCCACCTTCCCAAATGGCTTAAGATCCAGGGGCTGAGGTCAAATACTCACGCCCCAGTCAACAGCCTGGAATCATACACAGCCTCATGTCACTGAATGGTGCACAGAGCAATGTGCCACCTGGCTCAGTTCATTGACAGCACGGGACAAGCTCTCCCTCAGAGCTGGTCACTGTCAACTTATCTCTAGCCTAAGCTGATGATCAAACCCAGAGCCCACCAGAAAATGTTATCAAAACTAAAACAACTTGCATAGTGTTTCTGGAGACTACATGCCAATATAACATATCATTTAATTTTACTTTTTAAAAGTTTATTTCTTTTTTTTACAGAGAGGGGAAGGGAGGGAAGCAGGGAGTGAAACATTGATGTGCATGAGAAACATCAACTCAGCTGCTTCCTGTGCACCCCCAACTGGGGACCTGGCCCAAATCCCTGGCATGTGCCCTGACTGGGAATTAAACCAGTGACCTTTACGGTCCGCAGACCAGTGCTCAATCCATCAAGCCACACCAACTAGGGTACCAACTAGGAGACATGTCCTTCCATGTTTTCTTGCTGTCACATTCACCAAAGGACCAGCACTCGGATACCTGGGGGCTGGTTGTACACATCCAACAATGTGATGAGGCTTTTATTATAATCACTCTCCCATCTGCTACTTTTAGTTGATTACCTGCTGTTAGAACATAAACTTCATGAGGGTAGGGATTTTTGTTTTGTTTACTGCTGTTCTTCAGTGCCTAAAATAAGGTCCCATCTGCTATTTTTAGTTACGTATAATGATATGTTTATTATGTCTCTCATATCACACCCTTTCTTCTACTATAGTGTTGCCAGGACTCCATAAAAAAACACTGTCACAAGCTGCTCTTCTGCTCAAACACTATCATTTTCCAACCTATACAATCTAAACTCTTTGGTTTCTTGGTTTGACAATAAGCCCTAACTGTTGTATAGCAATCTAATCTCATATACCGGCATCTTCTCTTGTATCCTGGTCAGCACCTTCACTTCCCTCCCCACCTCTTTGTAATGTAGTTGAAAGGATGCATAACCAGAAGCAAGAGATAGAAAACCTACTGGCAGTTGATCTTGCATAATTTTGTTCTCTGATCCTCCCGTGGGAGAGGGGTTCCTGAGCTTGACTGGAAGGCTGAGCTAGTTCTCCAGGCCCATGCTTTACCATCTCAACTCCTACTTAGGTTTGTGGGCCAACAATTGGAAGAGACAGGAAAGAAAAAATGAAGGAGAAAAATTGGTACTATTTCTATTGCATAGTACTTGAAATACTTCATTGCTTTTTCATGTTTGTTATTCTATTTTATTCTCTTATGAACCCTGTGAAGGACAGCCCTGATGGTACCCAAGACACAAGGGAGAAAACTAAGGCACATAGCCGTCACTGCTTAATCAAGGTCCCACAGACTATGAGAAAGTCAGAACTAGAATACAAATATTTGATTTCCAGGTGTTAATACCCTTTCTCTGGAGATCATGAAGTATTCAGTGCTTTATGTGTCTTATGAAAGAGTCCTACGGATCATTCTGAAATATAGACACCTCTAAAAACCCTGGACTTAGATGCAAAAAACTCAACTCCTGATAAATGGAAGGTATATAATGGTGCCTTATGGAGAAAATACATTCCAGAACAAAGAAAGACCCAACTGTTAATTAACCAGTGGAATTAACACATCTAAAAGCAACTCTGTCCATCAGGAGGAAAACAGTTAGCTTGGAAAAAAATGGGGCAGAAGGCAGCAGAACTGGCTGGGGCCTCGCATTCTTCTGAGGGTACCTGACTGGACTCCCTGTGTTCCTCATGGAAGACAAAATAAGAGTAATAGGAATAATAATAAGGTAGAATAAAAATGTTGATACTATAGGTTCTGTCATACTTGTATTTATTATTTCATTGTATTTAACAGGCACTCTACCACCCGGGTTATTTACCTTTTTCTGCTTCATCCTTCACCACATAGCATATAATGTTATTATTTTGTTGATAACCTGCTATGAGAATATAAACTTCATGAGAAGAAGGATTTTTGTTTAGCTACTACCATTCTTCAGTTCCTAAAATAATGTCCAGCACATGGTACATGCTTGATAAATTGTTGGTGATGAATGGACTTTCACAATAACCCTAGGCACTAGTCCTACCTCATTTTACAGAGAAGCAAACTGACAGAGTGATTAGGTGTTTCCCAAGGCCACAGAGCTGGTAAGTGGCAAAGCCAGGACTCACATAGGATTCATGTTCTCTTTTATTATTTTTTTAATTTAATTTTATTGTTGTTGTATTACATTCATCATCACTTTCTCTTTTGAATTCCAGTCTATAGCTGTGTGCAGTGATGAGGTGGCATCAGCTTCTCTCAGTCTGATCCACTCAACATACATATCATGTGCTCACCTAACTCCCTCTGCTCTAAACCTTTGCTTATTAAGTAACTTTCTGATTATAAGCTGGCTTCTCAGGAAAAAAGTACATTGAGCTGCCATCATGAGTGGCTGTTCTGCTTGGATATTATAGTTTCTTTTGTTAAATTAATTTATATACATTCTGATTGATCACACATTCTGATTAAATAGTGTGTTCCCACCCCAGTTCATTCTGTGTGCCCTTCTGGTGTCAAGAATCTGAGCCATGATTAGCACAGGACCTACAATTTATCGCCTAAGAAAAGGCCTGTCTGGAGTCCTTTCCCTGAAAAATCATCTGGGGACTTGCTGTGGGTCAGTCTTCCCAGGTGGTAGCCCAATGTCACTGCATTCCCATTTGATCAGGGATAGGGCACTTTTAGCAAGGCAAGAGTTCTAAGCACAGTTACAGCAATGAACAGACATTGCGAAATCAAGCCGACTGGTATCATGCTGGCTCAGCTTGAGTACCAAGGCAAGCCACAGTGTCTTTCAGGGTTTACCAGCAAGGTGAAACCAGAAACTCGAAGTGAATCAGACAATTTTCATGCCTGAACACAGAGGACTTGAGGAAAAGAAAATAAAGAATGAAACTACATAGAATTAAAAAAACTTAAAATAGTAATTTCTGTAGCCTGAGGACCTAAAATTATTTTTAATATCACAGAGTAGAATATTTGCATTCCCCAAACATTCCAGGATTCAAGAAATGGCTCCTGTAACTTTCATCACATGAATCATTTTTTTATGAAATTGTTCTTTTTCCTTGGCTTATTATACCCTCAGACTCAAGACCTAGGAGTTCAGAAGTAATCGATCAGAATTTTCATGAAGTACCCATGACAGCCTTGAAACTCTTATTTGTGCTTGTTTACCATTATACATATGTGAGTTTGCAGTTTTAAATTCTAAAATAAGGGTGCATTCATTAAAGCAGGTAAGAAGCAGAAAAGATGTTCTCTATGGAAAGTAAACTGTGGAAAAGGTTTGGGTACTAAAAGGAATACAATGTTTTAATTAATAAGATAAATATCATTTAAAGGATTTTGATGGGATGCTTCTTAAAAACAGTTTGCCTGACTAGGTCAGTGTTAAATGCGGACAGCAGCTAAGGCGTGCGGGTGCCACAGTGAGACGGCTGACCAATGGGACCCCTTCTATGCCGATCACAACACAGGCACCGGCACGGAAACCATGTCTGATTTGAGCATGTTTAGGTAAGATAGTATTATTCTTGCACATCGTCCAAGGTACCATGAAAACTATAACTTACTTTAAACTGAGAAATAAAAATAATACTTAGGGGGGTTTTCAAGAGATACCAGATGAAGCCTATTTTAAATTAATTACCAGTTACATGTCCTCTTCTACTTCATTTGGTCTCTTTGTGAAACAGTTTAGCCCTGCTTTCCTTGTTCTCTTCATGAACTTTAAAGACATTGCCTGTATGGTGTAGAAAATGTAGTTTCTGCTACTTAATGGCTAACGACAGCAATAGGAAGAGAAAAATAAGAAGATTGAAGTAAATTACAAATACATAAGAAGGGCAACGTGAGCTTTACAAGGTCTGTCTAGAAGGTGCCTGTCCATGTAATAGAAAAAATAGAGACGTTTATTGAAGAAGATACAAGAAATACTGTACATAGGACAACGATGCCACTGTTCCCTTCAAAATAGGTACCCTGGGACCTCACACAGTTCACACAATCATCATCAGCTGCCCTGTCTTATCTCCCTGAATATCACTGATGATCTGAAATCTCTTCCCTTTCAAAGGTGATTTTAGTTTTGGGAAAAGGCAGAAGTTACACGGTGGTAAATCTGGGCAGAAGGGGAGCTGAGTTACCTGGGCGATCTGATGTTTTGCCAAAAAACTCTGCACAAGACATGATGCGTGAGAGGGCAAATTATTATGATGAAGCTGCCAATCACCAGCTGCCCATAGCTGCAGCCTTCTGAATCATCTGGATAGTTTCCGTGGAGGGATGTTCAAGCTTAATGCCAAATTTGATGCAGATTGGTTGCTCCACTCACTCGGTCACTTTGAATGCGATGGCCACACAGTACACATGCTCACTCATTGGCATCTACTGCCCCCACTGACTAGTACAGTGAAGGAGTCATTGATCATGCATGCACATTTCAGTCCATTCTCCTTGGTTGCCAGGTTACATCGATGTCACACAACATGTTGTTATATTAACAACAGCTGGACCTATTCTGGACAGACCTCATAACTACCATTTTGCGCCCTGTTGCACTTGTTTTGTTAATAAAGGCTTTGCAGATAATCATTTTTACTAATTTTAGTTGGATATTTTGATACTTATTAGGTACCTATTTTACAAAAACTGGCTTCAGGTTGTGTTTATGTTGTTCATAAGCATGATGTCTTTATCAGGAATCACCCAACTACAATCCCATCTCTGCTCTATCCATAAAATAGCATGCGTTCTTTTGTTGGCTTTGGAATAACTCAATTGCAATCAACCATATACTTCTCCACTATTGTTTTAGGATGTCTTTTAGGATAAGAAGACTAAAGAGAATGCAAGTTCTTAAGCCGGTTCTTCCTCCTTTGTATACCACTTTGTACATTCATCACAGGAGGGAAGCACCCACTTGATTAGGGAGAGTGTATTTTGCTTGAATATTTCCTTTTGAGAAAATAAAAAACCAAAATAATAAAAATGACCTATTGAGCAGTCACTTCTAAAAGAATGCCTATATTGATAATTCTAATAATCATAAGGAAAGAAAAGTCAATTTGTCATTTTGGGCTAATTTTGGAAGAATAAATACTCTTGCCTTAAAAAAGCCAACATTGGGACTTCTTTCACACAGTTAAAAGAAAAGAACCTAAGTTGACTACATGGTCCTACAGAAAATCACTCACACTCCTATCAACCTGATATTGAACACCCACACCCACTGAACTGGGACCAATTAAAAACAATGCCAGGTTTACTTGTGAGCTTTGAGGGTTATTATAAACCTCAACTTTTCTAAATTCTCAAGCTATCTTGCAATTTTTGATCTACTGAATTCTGTGAAGTAACTGTAGAAGTTTCTATTATATATATTATAAATTGGATGCACCCAATTTATAACTGCAAATATATACTTTTATCTTTGAAGGTCCTTTGAGGCAACTGTGTAAAATACTATATCAAGGATTGTTGAAAATATTGAAAGATTTCATAATGTAAAAAAATGCATCAAAGCCATTGGAAAATGGTTCTTTCCTTTTCCATATACATTTTAACCATCTTCTTCATAAACTTGTTCAATAAATAGTGTATGAAACAAGCATTTTCTAGTTTGTCCCATAGATGCAGTTAGCCAACCTGCTTGACTTCTTTCTCTATAGCTCCTCTAATTTCTACATACCCTGTTTTCTCCTTTATTAAAGATAATGTAACCTTAGCTTTTATTACATTCACATCCACCAAACTACTGAGAACAAGAGAGAGATATAAAGATGAAGCTAGGAAAGGATAAGATTTCACAAAGCAGGTTTGCAACTATATGTAAAAATCTGACAAAAACTCAGATAATGCAGATATGGAAGATTAATGAAACAATCAAGTTTTCTGAAGAGAAGAAATCAAGCAAAAGAAACAAACTAAGACTATACCTGGAAAAAAAAATAAGACTGAGCAGTAAAAACAAGTTATTTATTCTGCAAAGGCTCGCAGTGTCACTAAGATTTAAACAGATTGAATAATTTGTAAACCAGATGAAGAAATTGCATTCACCTGTGTTAGCCATTTCTATCACTGTTTCTATCTAATTTTCCTTAGACTGTACCTTGTCTTTCACTAATGATATAAATTAATTTCTATTCCTTCTTAAGGCAGTCTTTTAGTAGAGAATGAGAGAGAAAAGGTAAGGCTGACATGGGCTTTTGACCTAAATTTGATTCCAGCTTTAATTCCATTTTTTTGGCCATTTTCCTATTCAGATCAGAGCTGGCAACCAAATGATAACCAACTGAACCATGTGTTGCAGTGACTGGCTATGTCTGGCAAACTGAATTCAGTTGACACTAGACTTGATGGCCACTTGAATGTGCAGAACCTTACAAGGAAGAGAGCTCCACTGCTTTCTTCAAGGTTGGTATGTAATTCTCTATCAACCTCTGTTTTCAAGTCTATACAGACTTGTAGTTTTGATTATAAAACCACAAAATGTCAGAGACTGAAGGGTCTTTTGATAGATTTAATTCATCTCCTTTGCTTTTCATAAAAGGAAGCAAGAGGAATTTAAATAACTTAGTTAAGATCTCTTTTATCTTTTAATTTCTAACTGAGTCTTTCATGACCAATAAATTACTTTTAGATCTGTTGGATCCTCTGATCAGAGGTTCCATTTGAAGATGTGTATTAGATTGAAGAGTTCCCTCCATTCATTTCTGAAAGTCTTCAGACATAGTTTTCAGTGTTAAGATAAATGATATTATTTTTCTTTCTTTCTTTTTTTAAACAGATTGGACACTGAGGCAGAGAGGTTAAGCAAAATGCCCAAAGTCATGCACCTAGGAAGTAGCCAAGCTGGGATGTAGATTCAGACAGTCTAATACCTGTGCTCTTCCTCCTATGCCTTTTTGCTTACTAGTTAGCTCTGCATTATGAGGAAGCAAAGTCACTAAAGATATATTATTACTTATTTCTTATACATTTGTTTGTTCATCCATTCATCCATTCACAAAATATTATCAAGTCCCTACTACCACTGCTATAGATCTTGATGATATTGCAACTAACAAAACTAAGTCATTGCCCTAATGTAAATTATATTCAGATAAGGAAGACATACACAAAAAGTAAATACCCTGGCTGGTGGCACAGTGGATAAGGCACCGGCCTGTGAACCCAAAGGTCGCTGGTTTGATTCCCAGCTCGGGCACATAACCAGGTTGCAAGCCAGGTCTATAGCTGGAGGCGGGTGAAAGGCAACCATACATCGATGCTTCTCTCCCTCTTTGCCTCTATGTCTTCCCCTCTCTCTAAAAATAATAAATAAACTCTTTAAAAAAAGATAAATATACAGTATCATGTCAGATTTCAGTAAGTGGGGAGGTAAACACACAAGGTAAGAGATTAAGAATGATACAGTCAGGAGATGAAACCCCTTTTTGAAAGGTGACAACAGACAGCCTCTCTGAAGTGTTAACATTTAAGCAGAGACATGGAGGATGTGAAAGAATAAGTCAAGTGTTGAAGGCTAAGAGGAGAACAAACATCAAGGCCCTTGGAGAGAAACAGGCTTGACGGATCACAGGAACAGTAAGGTCAACGTGGCTGGGGCTGATGAAGGAAGGCAAGGCAGGGGACAGTGGGTGTCAGAGCCAATAGGCCTGGATGTGAAGTTTGAATTGTACTCTGTGTACTAGGAAGCCAGCAATATTTTCATTTCCATTTTAAAACTTAACACTTTGTTCCCCAAGAAATACTCAGTAGGAGGAGAAGACTCAGTATAGAAGCAGAAAGACCGGTTCCGTGGCCCCTGCTGCAATCTAAGAGAGGGGTGAATGTTATTTGGACCAGAGTTGGAGAAATTTTAGGAGGTAACAGTCATATGTATTTCACTGGATAGTGTAAATGACATTCAGATGGAGTGTATTATATATTTTGATGGAGTGTAGAGGGATAGAGAAATGAGAAGTCTTAACTTCTACTTAAGGTTTAAAACATACCCAATAAATGCTTAAAAAGGGAACAAAGGCCCTGGCTGGTGGCTCAGTGGATAAGGCACTGGCCTGTGAACCTGAAGGTCACTGGTTTGATTCCCAGTCGGGGCACATAACCAGGTTGCAAGCCAGGTCTCCAGTCAGGTCCGTAGCTAGAGGCAGGTGAAAGGCAACCATACATTGATGTTTCTCTCCCTTTCTTCCTTCCACCCTGCCCCTCTCTCTAAATATAATGAATAAAATATTTTTTAAAAAGGAACAAAGGCATGTAAAGAAAATGGGGAGTATATCTGTTGTGTAATAAAGAATGTGACTGGCCTTTGATCCTGATTCTAGAAAGATTCTAAAACTCTTGGAATTTCCCCAGGGATGGGAGTATCTTTTTATTCATGAGTCTCTTGGATCACACCCAAGGTTATGTTAAGAGGTGGGATGACTCAGGATCAGGGCTGGTCACCAGAAAGATCAACCAAGTCATTAGAGGTTTGGAGCTTTGAGTCAGCCGTGTCTCTGGGGACAGGGAGGGAGTTGAAGGTTGAGTTTAATTTTATGGCAAATGGTGAAGTCAATCATGCCTATGGAATAAACTCCAATAAAAACTTGGGACACCAATGCCCAGTGGAGCTTCCCTGTTGGCAAACACATCAGGAGTACAATGTACCCCGTTCTACAGGCAGAAGGCACAGAACACTATGTTTGAAACCCACCCAGATCTCATGGTCAATATCCTTTATAATAAAAGTGTAATTGAAAGTATAGTGCTTCTCTGACTTTTGTGTCATTCTAGTGAGTAATCAAACCTGAAGGGATCATGGGAAACACGAATTTGTAGCCAGTTGGGCAGAGATGCAAGTGCCCTGAGGACGCCCAGCATACAGCTGGCGTCTGAGGTCAGGGCAGTCCTGTTGAGGAGCATGGCCTCTAACTTGTGGGATCTGAGCTAACTCTGGGTGGTTAGCATCAGACTGCAATACACTAGTTGGTGACATGATAGCATCCCAGATCATTGTCACTGCATACGATAAAATGAACCTGGGAAAATGATTTATTTATAGTCAGGTGCTAATGGAAAGAGACTAGTTTAGACCTATCACCAGTTTGTTTTAAAAAGTAAGTAAATCCATGTGTATATTACATGTTAAGCTTGATTTATGAAGCTAAGATATCTTAACGTTTCTTTTAGGTCATTTTTTCCCATGTGGAATTTTCATTCAAATATCAATAGCTGCACTTAAGAGCTTTAAATAAATCAATCTTTATCATCAGTTAGCAAACATGAGTCCTATATGACTTCCAAAACTCCATTTTTAGTTTTGATCAGTCTTCTCTTCTGAACCCCAGTTTTGTTATCCCCAGGAACCATGAAGCTGCTGCCCTCAGAATGGCCTGTTGCCATCACACATACAGTGAGCTGGCAATCAAAATCACTGTTTTCCTAAATGTTAGGGTGGCGGAGGGGTGGTGGCGGTGAGGTTGGTTAACTACTGATATTTCAGTCAAAAAAGTATTCTCGTAATCACCCAACTTGAAACCATAATCTTCTTTTCCTTTCTCCTCAGCCCATTGTTTACAAATAGTTTTCCTATTTTATCTTTCACATAGAGTCTGGGAACCTAAAGTTAGTGCTGAAAGGACCTCAGAGATCAGTTACTTAATTCATTTATTCAATAGATATTTGTTAGAAGCCTTTTCCCCTCATAAATTGTTGTAGGTACTGGGGAACCAGTGACCAGGACAGTCAAGAGTCCAGTTTCTAGGGAAACAAAGACAATTAAAAGAATAATTAAAGAATTCACAGGCAAATACTTTCAGATGGTATTGAGTAAATATGACAAAATGCTCTTATAAATGGCCTGGGGTCTTGAGCTGGGTCGGCCAGAAATGGAGGCTCTTCGCTTCTGAAGGTAAGCATTCCAGCTAAAGGGGAGAGCAGGAGACAAGGCTGGCAGAATGGGAACCTCAGAAAGAAAGCCAGAGAGGCTGAGCATGAGGAGAGAGGCAGGTCGGGGTGGGGGGCAAGCCATCCTGGCTTACGGGTGGTGGAAGGAGGCCAACAACCCATCCTCACTCTTCATCAGATCACTGTTCCCCCTCACCCATCCCTTCCTCTATTTCTGGTTTCTTCCATCATGTTTTTCATCAGTATGATTGACACTGGTTTCCCTCTCTTCAACTTCTTGCCCTCAGACTACATCCTACAATGACACTTCCTAAAAATTCCATTTAAAGAATCCTACCATTCCTCTACTTAAAAGTCATCCATGTCTCTCCTTTGAGGGACCAAGCAGAAAGTCCTTACCATGACCAATTAATTGCTGCTACCTTCACCCACTACCTAACCCAGGGGGCAGGCCCACCTATGCATTCATATCATTTACTGTAACCTGCTTCAGTCCTTTACACATGACATCCATCCTCAACCTGCATGAAAGCTCCTAATCTGCAGCCAATCAAACGTTGCTCCCTGGTGTCATCATCTGACCTTCATGACCATACATTTTGCTTCCCAAATTAGGTCCAAGATTCTTGAAGGCTAAGAGTTTATCTGTCCTACATGTATTTGCCTTCCCCTAAAGTATCTAGCCCATTGACAGATGTGCTGAGCTTTAAATCAAAGTTGTTGAATAAATAACAATTTCTCAAGCCCTGAAAGTTATTCTGATCCTCAAACACTAATGTCTATGTTAACATTTAATGAAACATCTACTATGTGTTCGATACTACATAAATATTAACTTGTTTAATCTTCATAGACACCATATAGGTAGGAATGTTTATCCATTTTATGGATGGGTAAACTGAGCTATAGGAAGGTAAATTACCTGCAAGCCTCCCCAAGTCCCCTAGTCCAGGTCTAAGCAATATGCCACACTGTCACTCACACCCATAGGACCCTTCCACTAACTCCCCTTCAACACCCCACATGCTTATTTCATTCTTGGTTATTTGGGCAGAAGTCAGATATATAAGAGAAAACAAGGCAGGGAAAACATGATGCTCTCAAGTAAGAATAATATCATCCCTAATAAAATGAGTTATTGTATATCTGTCGGTATTGTGTCCTCTTCTAAAATAATATTTCAAACTGGATTCAGTATTTCCAAATGGTGCCAGGCTCCCAGCTCAGGCAACAGGAATTCTGGGAGGCCTGCAGCACAGGTGCAGCCTGAGATGGCGGAAATTTCCCAGTCCCCACCAGAGTTTCACAGCTTAATCTTCTCTCAGAGGGTTAGGCTCCAGGTCACAGAAAAACTCACAGCCTGGTCACTAATTAGTGCTATCCTATGGAGGAGGCCAGTGGCATGGAGGTGTAACCATGTGGACAGCAAACCATCTGGACTGAACAGCTAGACTCCAGCCAGGGTTGGTGGGGGTCAAACTATACCTGACCTCCCAGGGAACGAAATGGAAACGGTCACATTTTGACCATGACAAAGCTCCTGCCATAATGCTTCCAGTTTGCAATATGAAACAAACGTTAACGTATTCAAAATCTGATGTAAAGAGATATTTTAAATATTAGAGTTGTCAAGAGTTTTAGAACTGGCACGGAGACTTCGGAAACCACTTGGACTCTCATTATGAATGAGGACTCGATGTACCTGGAAGTCAAAGGTACAGGCAGAGCCAGAACCGAGGGCCTTTATCCCACACCTTGGCTCCAGGGAGCTAGGAGAAAACGCTGGGTGTTTATCTTTGGCCAGTTACAGGTGCCTGTGCAAATAAACTGCTGCTGAATTTGGCTCTTTATAAATTTCAGATCATGGTGAACTGGTGTATTTTATGTCAGTCACATTTGAAATGCTGATCAATAATCTCACAGAATAACAGAAACGCTGCAAAACCTCTCTTAAGACTTAATAAAAGCAGTGGAACATCCATACGAAAGGAAGCTTAAGAAAGCCAGAATGTTATTTTCTCCAGTGAAATGTGTGCTTCATACTGGGTCTTTATCAAATGTTGGAAAAAATGAAAAAGGTGATTATATGACTGAAAAATGCCACAAGTTCTTCACTGGAAGAAGCTGAAAATGTCCTCTGATAAATGAAGTAGACATCTTTAGTCACTCCCATCATCTTGTCAAGGTAAAGGCAAAGTGTATTCCCCTGTGTCCTCAAGATGAACACGTAAGGGAGATAAAATTCATTCTTATAGGGTGTTTGTTCTGACTCAGTAGCAGCTTCCATGGCTCCCTGCCCCCGCAGCCCTGCCCTGGTTCCCCCACCTCATAGTATCCAGCTGCCTCTCCAGGTGAGACCTGGCCCATCACTTATAAAACTCCAATGGATTCAAGAGTTCAAGTAACTCAAGTGTTTAAGTGAATTCCAGACTTCAGTTTTAACGAAGGAACAAGTGCCACATGATCTTGAGTTTGAGACAGGCCACAGGATAGGAAGGTCCTTCTTTCTAACTGGTCTGTCCCAGCAGTAACACTCACTAACTTTGCAGAATTTTCAGGATCTGCCTCCTTCTCTAAACAGGAAACTGGCAGGCCACGCCTGCCTTGATCCCTCTGTCGCCCCTTCTAGGACTAGCCCAGAGCCTAGAATTTCACAGTAGGATTACTGAAGAAATGAAAGCCAACCACTGCCTGGCCTCTAAGAGGAACACTATGCAGAATCAGTAAGTAATGTGTTTGAACATTAAAGGGCTTAAGAATGTTCTGAATCTACAAAGTAGCTTTTCAATTTAGCCATATTAAGTAGCTAAATATTTTAAATAGAAGCAGAAGGACCAAATACCTGTTGAGCAATAACCCCAAGCCAGACACTGTGTTAAATGCTGGGTTATATGTGATTCTATTTAATCCTACAGAAATCCTAGGAAATAGGGGCATTATCCCCACTTACTGATGAAGAAACAGACTCAAAGGCCTGGGGTAGCCAAACCTCATATGCTATCATTTCAAAACACCTTAATCTCTAAATCCCTATAAAAGCAACTGGACTCCACTAGCCTGACATCAGATGACTAATCTCTGAAATGCAAATTCTGTTTTAAGTAATTACTCATGATAGGGCATGGACTACTCCAGTCCATTAAAAACCGTTATATGGAAGTCATGTGTCTTTATAGTATATGAGTATAGTTCTCATTCCCACAACTTACATTTCGATGACATCTGTTCCTCTCTGGAAGAAGCCATAATTTCTGAGTAAAACCTATCAGTCCTAACAATGTAGATTTTATTGTTGCAGAAACCAACTGAGAATTGAACAAGATCATACAATAATGACTAGAGCTGAATTTCTTTCTTTTTCTTTCTAAACTACTTTCTTTCTGGGTTTTTCTCTTTCCTGGCAGAGCAGGAAGACATCTTTTATTAAGTTTATGAGAATCAGAGATGTGAACATCCCTTTATAACTTTAAAATAAATTGACTTGGGATGGGTCACAATTTCAAAGATGCTTTTATATATTGAACTAAATCCAAATCACTTTGCTCTATAAACATTTGGGCTTGCAGCAGAATCCCATACTAAAACTTATCAATGTTGGGTCACAGGACATCCACACAGTGACCAAAAACATTTTCTAGGTTCACTGGCTGATGAAAAGTTAAATCTTTTTCCAGAGTTCACCAATGAAGATCGTTTTTCTTCCTTGTTGTTTCTAGTCCATTGCATGAAATCTGGATGATAGACCCTTGAAATTATTATTAGTTATTAGTTATTATTAATACCAATATTAGTTGGTATTAAATAACAGAGCTCTGGATCCTTCCATCAAAGAGTATGCTCTCTGATTTACTTACTTTATATAATCTCCTTTGGATAGCCTCATTAGATCTGTGACTTCAACTATCAAGTATATTCCAATGACTTATAAACCTTAATTAGCACTTATCAAATCTTAATTGGGTATTTACTATGTACCATGCACGGTTCTATGCTCCTGAGATACCCTAGTGAATAAAAGAAACTGAAATCTTATCTTTGTATGAGTTTGTCTTTACTAACTTCTTGCTGGTATTAGAGACCCATCCATGTACTTATTTTCTTACTGAACCCACATCTTTGGACATTCAAATTGTACTTATGCAAACTGAGATGATCATATCTCCTTGACTGATTCACATGGAGCCTCTTGTATTTGAACCCCCAACAACTCTCCAAGGCCAGAGTCCCACACCACCTTTCCCTCTCGCTTCAGGGAATCCCCTAACTGAATCATGTCATAGCCATCATTTCCTTTCAGTCTCCAGCGGCATTTCACTTCAGATCTCGTCATTGTCAGTGGGTCATGAAATCTCCCTACCTGTTCTTCTCTTGCCCCAAGATGGCCCCTCGAATCAATTTCTTACACTGTGGAATGGAATATGCTTTCTAAAAAATACACCTGACCTTGCCTCTTTGCTTTAACATCTCTGAAGGGCTTCCCTTAGCTTTCACAGTAGAGGGAAAACTTCCAGGTACACAAGGACCTTGAGACCTGGCTCCTGATGACCATCACCTTACTTCCTGTCCTAGAGAGCCTAGTCCTTTCTCCACAGGCCCACTGCTCCCTCCAGCAGCTGCATCCACCTCCCTGATTTGTGCACGCATCCAGGCATGCCCTTGGGGAGTCGCCCGGGCTGCAGAGTGCCATCAGCATTCCTCTGATTCATCTCTATCTCCAGAAGGAACGTGGAGTATCTGCCTCCCCCTGGTCCTCTAGGTAGCCTGGTGCCTGGTGCCCAGGAAACACTCAACCTGTGTTTGCTGGATGCATGAATCTTTGATGAACGATTGATTGGTCTGCATTTTCCAGTCATTTTTTGATTATATCTTGACTATTGCAGCTTGGAGACTAAGAATTCTAATTCCTTAAAACGTTGGAGAAGCAGGAAGAGTTTTCCTCCTTCCAAGGGATGTCTCAGTTTTTGGTTTGGGTTTCTTCCCCTCACCTTTTATGCTACACTTGACTTACATATATTTGATCTTAGGAAAATTTTGCCTGCGTCTTCTGAGGAAAAAGGCATACATAGCTAAAGGTAGACATCAGCCCCAGAAAAGATTTGTGTTTGGATCCTAGTCCAAGAACTCATTTACTGAGCACTATGGATAAATAATGAATTTCGCTGAGCCTCAGTTTACAAAAAATGAGTATAATTAAGTACCACTGAATGATCTCCAGTAGGGGTGGAACAGTATAATTTGTTTAGAGATTTCTCCAGAGGTTGTATACACATGTGTTCTCATTCCCACCAGAGTTTTATTTGCACTATAGTTTCCGGTCAATACTCATATAGCTGTCCTTTCTATTAAATCGTGGTTCTGTGAGGGCAGTGACAATATTTATCCTTGTTTCTCTCAGTGCCTCATGTGTAGTGCTCCCCAGTAAATGCATGTCAAGTTAAATTGCAACGTCCTGCAGCCTCTGTCTTTCGTGCCTGCCATTGGAATAACTGCAGTGGTAATCTTTGCGGGAAGCTTGCAGTTGCCTGTCAGCTCTGAACGGGTACATCTTTTCCTGTTAGGATTCCTCTCAGGCCTTCCTGTCATTGCGGGGTGTCAGCTGACTCCCTGTCTCATGGCCAGGTCTCCTCCTGGCCCTGAATGAAGGACGCACAGTCCCTCTTCTGCAGAGCCCAAGGTAGGCTTCAGAGGCCTTGCTTGCTCCCCAAGGAACCATGGCTTCTAGCTTCCTATGTGTGGAACAGCAGCGAAGAACAACAGGAGGTTTATTGAACATGTGCACGTGCCTGGCACATTATGGACACAGCATCCCTTTCTGCTAGCTGTGCAACTTCAGGCCAATTACCAGTCCTTTATAAGTCTCGGCTTCCCCACCTGTGGAGTGGGGCCAATAATAATAGACCGCTTCCTAGGGTTGTTATGAGGTTTTAGAAAAGATCACCCGCGTCAAACACTTAGCACGGCAATAGGGATATAGTCAGCATTCCTCAAATGTCAGGAAACTAGCAGTAGTATTGTTAGGATGCATGATTCTTGTTTAACCCTCATAGTGACTCTGTAAGGAGAGTCTTATTAGACCCAGGGTCAGTATATAGCTGGTATGTACAGATGCGGCTGTACTAGTTACTAAACCTCTGCAGTGCTTGCTAGTTGCCAATTAGCCATTACCTCAAGCCCCTCAAACTCTCCCCTCCCCTTATGACCCTGCGGCCTTCTCAGCTGAGGTTCTTCCCCTGGGATCCCTGCCTGTCCCTTGTCCCCATGGTCCAGCAACTTAAGGACTGGGCCTGGTCTAGCAGAAGGCCTTCAGGATCCAGGCACAGTTCAGGTGGTTCCATTCTGAGTCCTGGTTGCTGATGAAACTGATTTCATCAATGGGTCAAGTGAAGTGCAGAAGGGACAAGTCAAGTCTTTCCCTTGTAGATGAAAATTCTAAAAAGTCTAGCAGCAGAGCCCAACACCCAGGTTTGCTCCTTTCCACTGAGCTTCTCTTTAGACACTGATTAGAAAAGGTAACAAAATCCATTTTCTGCTGCTTGAACTTTGAGGGCTGTTATCGGGACATGCTCAAACTGAGTTTCCAAGGAACCCAGGAAGTACGTAGCTGATGACACCCCTGAGTCGACACCCCGCCTGCCTGCTGTTGCTTGTACCCCCACCCCACTTCCACTCCTGAAGGTCACAAGAACACTGTTTGGCTCACATCCTACCCCTCCCACTTCCAGCAACTGAGGTCTAATAACCCGAGCCACTGGACTTGCCTTTGAGATGAAGACTCTGGGAACAGCCGCGTGGTTAAACACTCACCCTTTCTATCTCTAGTTTATAAACCAGGAAGAGGATGAGAAGGATATTAAGAAGGGTGCATGGATGTGGCAACTCCTATATTTATATATACTAAGTGGGAAATTAGAATAATATAGAGAGTAGATTCTACTATGACAATGAAATCCAGAGCTGGCAGCTGAAACAGATCCCTCTTAAATTGAAGACACATGTCTGGCTTTAAAATGTGGAAAGTGAAGGTGGTGGCTCTCTGAATGTGTACCTTGACTTCTTAATTGTGCATGCCAGGCCTCAAAGACCCCCTTGGCTTACCCTGAAATGTAAACATGTAAAAAAGTATCATATTCAGGTCTAAAGTCTTTCAAATAGAGTTTAAAGACTGAGTAGTTACATAATTGGCTCAATTAGATCCAATTGCACAATTAGTGTAAATTAGAAATAATAGAATGAGGACATATAATTTCAAAATGATGACATAATAATAATGAAGAAACTAAGTTGGCAAATGGGGCTCTTGCAGGAGGGGTGCCCATAAATCTTAGAAGATGAGATGTCATTCATGAGCCCAAACATTCCCTCCCTCCAACAGGGACTGCTGAAAAATATGGTTTAACTAAGCAAGATTTATTTTGAGCTCTAGACACAGAAAACAACATCTGGAAACTTTTCCTTCCTTGCATAGCCCGAGTAATGGGTCACTCCATTTCTTTTCTATCTCATTAAAAGGACGGTTCCTCTCTGAGGCCTAAACAGATTCTTACCGGGAAGAACTCATGCCTACAGGTGAGTCAGGCTGACAAGCCCACCATGTAAAAGCCTGCCCTCTGTGAGGAAGACGGCTGCAGGGACACTTCTCAGGGCTTGTGTGTGAGTGGCGGGAGCTGGGCTGGAGAAATGCTGTGGGAGAGGTGACGGAGGGATTAAAAGGCCTTGTCCCTCAACTCTGATCTTTAATGTTCCAGTCATTACATTTGGTTCAAGTGGCATAATCCTTCATGCTACATTTTTACCTCCAGATTTTAAAAAAGGGGAAAGATGACATTTGACTAATGAGAAATTCACATTCAAAACTCTTGCAGCTATTTTGGTGTATCTTTCTGTACATCATATCCAACTACCAGAGGGCTAAGAAGACACCATTATTTGTTAATTCACTCAGTATTCATTTATTTAGTCCATATGTATTTTGAGCCTCCTGAGGGAAGAGACTATTTCTTCTTTACTCTACATATCAAACCCATAGCACAGCTGCTAGCATACAGGGGAGGGAGGTTCGATGTTTATTGAACTGCTTTTTAATATGCATCACAGACATTTTAATCTGCCCTGGTATTTCACAGAACACAAAGCTACTCAATTCCTGGTTGTGGTCTTTGAGAAACTTGGTATCATTTTTGTGTGTCAAGACAGACAATCATCACGTTAACAAAAACATGAGTTAACCTGTCTTGGCCAACATTGACACAATGTCAGGAAACAGTTTTTAGTCAAGAGTCAAGTAAGTAGAAAAACATAAAAGTGTCATGCACTTAAATGAGGGAAAGATCCCCCCTGAAACCACGGTCACAGGGGCAGGGGTCTTGGCTGCAGCCCAGCACCACCCGGACGCTCAGACCCTGGGGGAAGGCCTCATTCTCTGAGCACACGTGGTGCCTCTGTTCCAGGCACCTCAGTTTTGATCCTGCTGTTTGTCAAAGGAAGTAATAAATATCCCCAAAGGCCGCCAACATATCCCAGCAAATGAACGTGGAGAATTTGAAAATGTCCCCAAAATGTTACAACTTTTAGCAACAGCTAAAAGTTTGGCAGTCTTTTCTAATGATCTCGTTCTTTTTTTTGCGCCTCCTTGATCATCCCTCGGGTAATGGGAGGAGCAAAAGGGCTTAGTGATGCTCAAACGCCATTATGACTACAGGTTGTAGCATTTGTCCCTTACGCCCTTTCCTCTAAATTTAAAAAATTTTCTCAATCCCCTTTCATTATTTGACTTTCCTGCATAGTCCCCCTTTTCTCTTCTCATTTTCTGTTCCCAAAAATTACTAGTTCAAAATATCAATCTTATTGAAAATGGGGGCTTGCTTGCAAGAAGAAAATATATTCCTCTGAAGACCTTGATCTACTAGCATCTCCTCTAACAATATTCCAGAAAATGCATTGTGTGAATTCAGATACTCAGCGGATCTTTAAACAGCTTGGCTTACAACTGAAGGCAGTGATGAGGAAGTTTTAAGTTTTGATTAATACTTTAGAATCTTGACCCTATCGCTGGATGGATTTGGAGGCACAAATGTATTTCCTTGAGTTTTAACATCTAGAAGCAATATAATGTATGTTTTAATTTGGTATAAACCTTTCTTATTGACATAATAATAAAGTATAAACATTGGAGGTGAAAAGTATACAGAAGGGAGAAACATCCTCCAAATTTGTTATATTCTTGTATTTTTCCCATTTCACCAAAAGCCAGGAGTCATTTCTGAATGGTCTCAAGGTACAAATCAGATTTACTTAAACAGTGTAATAGAATTCAGATCATTTGTTTTGGGAACAAATATAAGGAACTTTCTCATTTTCTTTTGCATAAATCCTTGATTAAGTATAAAAGCTGCATCAATTATAAAGAATTATGGCCTCTTTCAAAGCCCAATTAATAATAAACAATTTGGCAAATGAACCTGTTTTTAAGGAGCAAAAATAAAAGTGGTAGGAAATGCCTGGAAGGGTTCCTCACAAACCATTAAGAATTGTTACCTCTGCATTGGGCAGAGGAAAAAAACAGTTTAAATTATGTTTCACTTTGCTCTTTGCTCTAAAATCCACTTTCTTTCTAGGAGCATCAGGATTACAAAGCCATAATCTCCACCAAGTTGGGAGCAACAGATTTTCTGATTTGGGTTCTTCAGCTATAGATTTCCAGAAGTCTTTTCAAAAAGGCTATTTCAGTATATGAACAATCTCCCATGCTTGTTTCCATCAGTTCTGAACTTAATACCACTTTCCTTTCCCCTGACAATTAAAATTAGGACCAGTGACTGTTCTTTTGGATGTGTGTTGCTTTGGTGAGAATGAGACATTTCATGCTAGAATAAGCTTGTGAGCTCTCATCCCTCCCATCCTGGTTCTAGACAGACTTCTGACAGATGAGGATGGACAGAAACACAGGTAACTACATGGATACTTAAAAAATTCAAGTACAAGTGGCTGGCAAAATGCTGGGTTTTAATGTTAAAGCTAAAGATGGGCCTACATTTTCATAGCCATCTTCTTTCATGGTAGATGTCCCCTGATGATTTCCTCATTATAATTTCCAAAGACTTCAACCTGTCTCTTCTGGAGGGCCTCATTGTAGCAAAAGATCTATTGGACTCTGACATTGGAATGCCCATCTTTTGGCATCCAACACATTCTGCTTTCTGGTTCTTCTGCCATTTTAACTGCCTTCTTTTCTATTTATTTTACTTGTCTTTCTCCTTCTTCCTAAATGGGAGACCCCTGCCCCCAAATCCTCTTGTTTTCCCTCTCTTCTTTCTTCATAGTTCTCCTTTTTCCCATCTCTCTCTAATCAGATGGTTTCCATTGTCATTCCACATGGACAGTCACACTGAAAACTGTCCATTGCTGACAACCTACGCTGTGCTAGACACATTTTACAGGTCATTTCACTGATCCCACACCAACAATTTCCTGTATTATAGATGATGAGGCAGAGTGTCAGATAGGTTCCTCTCACTCAAAAGGTACAAGACCACCCAGCAAGTAAAAGAACCAAAGTGTAAGCCCAGATCTTTCTGGCTCTACAGTGCTTGCTGTTGTCACTGCATTGTCCCTACTCACCTATGATGCGGTCTCCAGTCTCATGGCAAAATCCACAACTACTCTTTTCTAACCAGCATCTCCTTCTAACAAAGAGACGTTCTGAAACCCACACACTATTTGCTTCCAATGACCAGACTCACCACATCAAGTGTCTTTGTCCTGCAGTCTTCCACCTCTCCTGTGCCTCCATGTACCCCACCCCTAGTCTCAGCAATTGCCAAATACCACCTCTGACACCATCTTTCCCCTCTCACAACTAGCCCACCCACCAGTACCTGAGTATTACCCTAGGCTACATCGTTCCCTTAATTAAAGCTTTCAGTGGCTTCCCTTTGCTGATGAAATAATGCCCAAATACCTACAATTAATTATTCAAATGTCCAATCTACTTCTCCTGTCATGTCCCTCAGAGCTTCCTATTAGGTGGATTGTGTGCCAGTGACACTGGGCAGGTAACTAGTCCCAAATGCTTGGGTGTCCCCTATGCATGCCTTCACTTAGGCCTCCCCCTACAGAAACTGACTCTCGATCCAGCAGACACTGCTCACCTGCACAGAGCCTTCCCTGTCTGGCATACTGCTCTCTCATAGACACGCACCAGTCCCCACCCCCCCACCTCAGCCCAGTGAGATGTCACCCTACACCTTTAAGTCCACACACATCACACATCTTCATTCGTTCCACTCTTGGGGAACTGAGCCTGTTCTACTTTTGGTTTGCTCTTCCCCTCTCCCTCTTACACTAAACACCTTGGCAGAGAAGGACTGTATCAGGCTCTTCAGTGCATTGCCCAAAATCCTTTAATTCAAAGGCTATATGGATGCCTAATAAAGGTGGGGGTAGGCAGAAGTAGGTTTACAGCTGTTTGTGTGGAAATAGGCATGCAGGGAGCTATTGTAATAATTGTAACCTGCTCATCTTTTTCCACATAGACAACTGTAGCTCTACTTCTGCCCACCCCTGCATATATCAGTTAAACTCAAACTTTGACAAAGCACAGTGATCTGAGGTCATACTTTCAATGCAATGATTTACATGTATTCTATTCCCTACCAAGCAGAAACAGAATGCTTCACACAAATGGTCCCTGAGCAACTTGAGATCAAGTGTATAAAATAATGACTATAAATGCATGTCCTCAAAATGATTATCTCTTTTTCCTAATTTAGAAGGGACAGAGGGTAGAAAAGGATATATGGGAAAAAAAAGAATATTAGATGCTGTCTACTATCATAGTCTTGAAGAATGCAGAGAAAACAACCTATAGTAGGATGCAAGTCAAGAATAAAAAAGCATGAAAAATGCTAAGCTATAAAAATATAATTTATATTAGGCTTCTTGTGACATAAATATTGTCAGGTAAGGTAAACTACTGCAATATTAACTTGCACTTATTACTATGTTAGCTTCTGAAAATGGTCTTCGGTTGCTCCTTATATTATAGTCTGTCTTCCTCAGTGGACAATAATGTGTCAGAGGAAGGCTAGAGAGCCACTGTTGTCTGCCCCTCCTGCCCGTTGGTAGTACTCACTAAATGTTAGCCTTGGGACCGAGCAGCAAAGAGAATCACAACCCTTCTAAGCCCTTATTCCCAAACAGTTAATGTAATTTTTGCAAGGTGATTAAAAAAAATGTTCACCTGAGGATATGTCCATTGATTTCAGACAAAGCAGGAGAGAGAGAGAGAGAGAGAGAAAGAGAGAGACACATTGATTGGTTGCCTCCCACATGTGCCTTGACGGGGAATCAAACCCTCAACCTAGGTATGTGCCCTGAATGGGAACTGAGTCTGCAAACTTTTGGTGTATAGCATGATGCTCTAACCAAATGAACCACTAAGCTAGGATGCAGGGTGATTTTGGGGAAAAAAATCCAATTTACAATTAGGTTTATTATAAGAATATGGGACTTTATATCTAATGCAATGACACTTGCTAAATGTGTATCATGGATGCAATGAAGTTGTAACATTGACTTCCCTGTAAGCCAGTCAGCTTTACTCTTCCCTGAAACAGAAGAAACTTTGGATCATGGACAACCACATCCTCTGTGCAATGTTATTAATCTTACTGAGGAGTTGTAAGCAACTGGATGGGGAAAGATCACTGTAGATACATCACCAACTCTGATATACCTATCAATGTATATGTGGTCAGAAAGCCCATGTTTTCCCATTGAAATGGAAATTCGGGAAATTTCTTAAAGTATGCATCTTCTGTTCATATTTGCCAATGGGAAAGTTCCAGATTTGGAGAATTAAGACATTAGCAATGCAGGAGGCATGAGGTCAGCGGATGACAGATATGACAGATGGTGCTATTCACTGCACAGGGATTTCTTCTGTAAATGTCTGTGCACCTGAGATTTAGGTTTGGTTTGTATAACTAAGACATCCACAGGGAATCAATGACTTTGACAGCCTAGTAGTACTTCAGCGATTGACAGTCCTATTTAAAAGTTAACAAAGTAGGATAAGGGTAGGCAGAGAAGGAAAAGCATACAAAACTCAATACAGTTAAGATCCAGCCCTCTGACCACTCACCACAATCATTTGAGCCACGTAACTTTCAGGTCCAGTGTATTCAGTTGGGTCTTTAACCTTCACTAAGACTAGGAAGTACAAGTAATGCCACATGTTATGTTCCGACTTGATGTGCTCCTCAAATGAAACGGTTTTATTATCAAACTTGTCCCTTTCGAGTCCTGCAACACACAAGAAACACAATGTATGTAATGTGTCATGTAATCAGCACTTAACTTCTTAGCCACGCACCCCCCAAAAAACCACATGATTATGTGAAAAAAGCTTTCTGTAAGAATGCACCAATTTAAAATATTCTGATTAAAAGCAACACAGTACATAAGACCTCTTGAATAAAAGGTCATAGTTTATAGATTTCTTCCCAACGAACATTTTTCTCCCCATGGATACTTGAGCATGTACAGTCTTATTACAGATGTAAAATTTGCAGACAATTTCAAATAGAACCATATCAAAAGTCTGGACTTTTACACTGGACCACAAGTCTAAGAAAAAGAAGTAAAAATATGAACCCCCCCCCCCAAAAAAAAAGGACCCATGATCATCAGGACAGAAAAACAAACTCATTTTATCCATGAGCTTGCATAAAAGGAGGAAAGACAGCTGACAGTCTCTTCAAAAGTGCTTGTGAGCAGCGAAAGGCGGGCGAATGCTCACTGTGGCCTGGGATTTGAGTGCCCCGAGGGCTCTCAGACTCGCCCACCCCCTTACGCTACTCTGCTCCTGGCATTTTGGGGAGGGGATGGGCTACTCAATTTCCAGGGCACATTTTCAATCCCTGGATGGACACTGGGGAAAGGATCTGAGGAGTAATATACTTTTTTCCCCAAGGTTGAAGAGTGGATGAAAGAAAATGATTGGAGATGAAGAAAAACACCCACAGAAAAATGAATAGGAAGCCAAGGGAAATGGGATGCTGGGATTCAGTTTGGGTTTGCAGTTCAGATACTGGAGAAGAAATCAGGAAATTGAATTCCAATCTTGGCTATTCTTTTCTTTAGGCTTTTTTTTTTTTTAAAGGCCATTTGGCCATTTAGGCAAGAATAAGAAGACCCTCTAAATATTAAGATGTTATGTATAATAAGTAAAAAATCCATCCCAAATGGAGTGACCTTTTAAATTATATTATTGGCTATTCAATGGAAAATACCATAAAATTTAGCTGGCTGATGGCTACGCCTCATCTTCTTTGACCTATCATCAGCTTGGCATGCCCCAAATAGAGCACAATCATCTTCCTCAACCCTGCTACACCCACAGTCCTCTTCCAGCTGCCCAAGCCAAAATTCTGGCAGCCATTCTTGAATCCTTTTCCTCTCTCACATACCATATTCCATCTTTTGTTGAGATTCTTCTTTTGACTCTGCTTTCAACATACACTCAGAATCGGACCACTTCTCAGCACCTCCACCATGACCACTCTGGTCCGAGCCACCGACATCTCTCATCCGGGTTAGTACAATAGCCTCCCAGGCTTCACGGTTTCCACCCTTACCCTCTACAGCCTGTTCTCAACCCAGCAGCCAGGGCGAGACAGCGTCTCGCCTCCTTTCCAAAGCCTGCGGTGGGCCCTCGCCTCCTTAGAGTAAGGGTCAAAGTCGCTAACATGGTCTACAAGTAGGGTGGCCAGATAAAATACAAGATGCTTGATTAAGTTTGAATTTCAGACAAACAATAAATAATCGTTGAGTGTAATTGTGTCCCATGTGGTATCTATTTGCTAAAGCTGCAGTGATCCGGCGCTACAGCCTCTCTAACCCCATCTCCTGCGATCCTCTCTCGTGCTAACTCTCACGCAGCTACACCGGCTCCCTTACGGTTCCTCACACACAGACCCCTGCTTCAGGGCCTTAAGACTGGTCTCTTCCTCTGCCCACAGCACTCTTCTCAACAGAGCTGTTACTCTCCTCTCTGGTATGTCTTTCACTAAGTCACTCACCTTCAAGTTTTTGCTCAAATCTTATCTTCTCATTGTGGTTTAACATATTCACCTTATTTAATCCTATTACCTGTCTACTTTTTCCTATTTCTCCTCTTTTTTTTTCTGCATTGCATAGCACCTCCTAATAGACTGAATATAGCCATATCAATGTTGTTAAATGGAGCTAGACCAAATATAAAGACATAAAAATGATCCTGCCTGCTAATCAGCATTGAAGAAAGAAATGTCATTTTCCCCAAGAACTTATTATGTTTTTCATTTGTTGCATGTCCATATGCAGATATATCTGTCTCTGTTCTTCATCAATAGTTCAAATAGCTTAGAATGGTGCTTCTTATGTAGTCAGCACTAAATAAAACATTGATTCAAGGCCTTAAGGATATTCCATTAACAAAATGTTGTCCTGCTAGGATGGCTACAATCAAACAAATAGTAACAAGTGTTGATGAATTAGAATCCTCATATCCTACTGGTGGGAATGTAAAATAGCATAGCTACTTTGGAAAATAGTTTAGCAGTCCTTCAAAAGATTAAATATAAAGTTACCATATGACCCAGCAATTCCATATAACATATGTCCACTCAAAAGCTTGGACATAAATTGTTAACAGCAGCATTATTCATAATAGCCAAAAAAGTAGAAACAAGTCAAATGTTCATTACCTAATGAAAGGATAAATAAAATAGCCACACATGCTACTGAAACATGCTGCAACATGAACCTTTAAAACATCATACTAAGTGAAAGAAGCAAGTCACAGAAGACCACAGGGTATATGATTCCTTTTTAATGAAATGTCCAGAATAGGCAAATCTACAGAGGTAGATAGTAGATCCAAGGTTGCCTTGGGAGGAGGATGGAAGGTTATGGGAGGGGAATGGTGATAGCTAAAGGGCATAACGTTTCTTGCCGACAATGAAAATGTTCTAAAATTGATTGTGATGATAGATACCTAACTCTGAATAAACTAAAAATCATTCAATTGTATATTTAAATGGATGAGTCGTATGGTAGATGAATTTCATCTCAACAGAGCTATTATTTCCCGCCAAAAGAGAAGAGGTTGAAGTAGATTTTCTCAAAATTCAATTGAAATATTTATCTCCCTGTTGCAAGGTACATACAGTTATAAAAACAATGTGTCTACTGTCAATTAATTCATAATATGGTAGAGGAAACAGATAACAGACATTCTGAAGTGGTATAAACTGCCGACGAAATGTAAAGGCAAAATGAAAAGTCACTAGTCCATTTTAAATGGTTTCAAAGAGGTGTAAAGCTTTGAATGCCGGGCCTTGGGATGTGATTATGGCAAGTGAAAAGAGGAATGGTAATAAAAGATATTTAACTTTTGTTTAGCACATGTTTTGCTGACAACTATAAAGATGTCTAAACATGCTATTATAATTCCAATAATCCAATCTGACTTTTTACCATGTGAGGAAACAGATTCAGAGGGAGTCAATTAATTGCTCAAGTAAACACCTTTGCTTAGTGGAAAAGTCAGCCAGCATTTAACTAAAAACATTTCTGATGCCAAAGCCACGTTCTTTTGCCATCTGGGCAGAGGAAATGACACAGCAAAGTGGAGATGAAAGTAGACGACCTGTCTGGGGGAGCGTCCATTCCTCTCGTGTGCTCAGAAGGGAACATTCGGAAATGAAGATCAAACAGTGCGTTTGGCACAAACCATAATGAGCTTTAAACACAAAGCTCAGAAATTTGCACTTTATTCTAAAGGTTTTGAGTAGCGACTAGCATATTCAGAGCCGAGCATTCAGGAATATCCTGCGGCAGGATTTAGAGGAAGACTGTGGGAGAAGAGGCTGAGGGTGGGGGTCCAGGGACTTGGGCTCTAGAGGGGAAATGCAAAGGGGTGAACTGGTTATCTTTCATTTTCACTGGTTCTTGCTCTCTAAGCTCTGTTGTCTGTTCTTCAACCATCATTACGCTGATGATTGCTCAATCTGTATCCCAGTGCTGACCTTTCTTCTCAACTTCACTTTCTATTTCCAGCTGCCTCCTGGGTAAACTCTCCTGGGTAGCTTACGGGCATGTCAAACTCAACTCATCAAACATTTGTTTCGTTAGCCCTTTTTATTTACCTCCTTGTTAATGAAGTCTCTGTCAACCAAGGAACTTGTGATCTTCAGACTCACGCTCTGACAATTCACTTCTTGGAACCTCTGACTTTCTCACCTTTCTCCAAACACACTGAGTCCTTTGAAAACTCTAATCCTTCATCTAAACTCTTTCCTGCCTTCTGGGTATTCCTTCTTCAGGACCCAGCTCCGATCAGGCCACCATGCTGACTCTCACAGACACAGCCAATTAGTTGATCCTCTCTGCATCCAAAATACTTCACAATGAAAATTTGTCAAGTTCTGTCTCAGGCTCTACTAGTTTATTGTCTGATGTCTTTTTGTGTTACTGGCACCTGTTAGAGCAGCTGGGAAACCATAGGCATTTGACTAAAGTTGACAAGATAATTGAATAAATCAAGAGAGACTGAAGAGGAATTTGGAATAAAATTTTAACAGGACGTGATGTATAATTAGAGGCATAAATTTATGAGAAATCAAGAATGACACTGAGTTTTCTGATTTAACTGAGTTTAAAGTAATATCACTAAAGAAAGAAGGGGAAAAAAAGAGATTTTGGAGGGAAGATGTATTTGATTTGGATGTGTTGAATTTCAGATGCCTAGGGACAACCAAGTTAGACTATTTGGTGGGAAAACTGGAACTTCCAGAGAGTTCAAGATGTAAATAGACTAGTTCAAGTTTAAATGACATAAAATTAAATGAGATGACCAAGGCAGGAAAACTGGAAGTATATAAGGAGCTTTGTGTGCTCAATACAAACTTAAAGAAAAATACGACTATATAAAGGCTGTCTTGAAAGTATCAAGCCAATGTCCAAAATAATGAAAAGTTTGTGCAGCTGATACTTTCAGGACAGACCTCATATAAGTACTTTGCTGTATTTCCCACACAATGTGACTCAGATAAGGGTAGATACCACCCAGCATCCAGGCATCCCCATTCTTGTCCTCTGCCTTATTTCTCCCCATGGCTTTTATCATTATTTGACATTGTACCTGTGTAGGAAAGTGAGTTCCATAATGGTAATGCTTTTGCCTGTTTTTGTCCAATGCAATGCCCTGGCACATAGCAGATGCTCAATAAGTATTGTTGAATAAGTGAATGAATGACTTTAATGTATAAGTATATATAGTAAGGGACTAATATAATGAGACAAAAATATAGGTGGCCCCTCTCTCATAATACAGCCTTTATCTCCTAATAAGTTATTTAGAAAGATCTTTAATTCTAAAAACCTTATTATACTCACGATAGGAATTTTGACTTATCATTAAATTATTTCTCCATTTTGTTATTTGGTCACACTTGGTCCTTTACCCTGAATTTTCAGTCTCTAGTAACTAAAAATTAATAAGTATTGTGGATACCAGAGCCGATCTGTTCTCTATGTTTACTGCTTCAGTTCTGTCATCTGCTAATTATCACCCCATCACGACCACCTTCTGGACCACTAGCAATTGCTTTCCAAGTCATACCTCTCAAACATCTGGTCATTGCCTTCAAGGTAGAAAAGTCCCATCTGCTCTCCTCACCTGTCACAGTATCTACCTCCTCTGTTCCTACTCTTGGTAGGAATGTCACTTGGTATATTCCTGAGGCCGATCCTCTCCTATGGTGGAGATTCTCTCTTCTGTTACCTGCACATTATTCCTCTTTGGGTCACAACTTGACACCTGATTCTTTCCAGAATCATTTGTAGATTAATCACGACTATTTTATATAGTGAAGCTCCCAATATTCCAAATGTTTATATCATTCTGGTAATGATGTTCATACAATATATATGGTATATATTAAATCTTACATGTGCTAAGCAATTCCAGGAATGAAAGCATATCTACATATATGTTATCATAACATTTATCACATGTTTTTGCTGAACTGAAGTTTCATTCAGGGCAGAGAATAGAGAACCCTTATGCTCTGGGGATTAGCAGCTAAATGTGCCTGGCATCACTTTTAAATATTTAACAATGTTTCTATTTTATTTTAAATGTTCACACTCAATTTGTTCTACTTTACATTTTATTTGCACTAATAAAAAATACAATTTAAATGTACTCTTAGGTTAAATTAGGACTATTCAAAGTTTTTGACTAAATATTTTCTACTCCGGAAAACAGACTGTGTGTCAACAGCTCCTGTGCCTCCCAGTACCCCTGTCTCCCTGAGGGCACATGTGTGTCCAGAAACAATACCCTGCGTATAATGAAATTTGGAAATTTGCACCTAGATATTTTTGCCTGCAGTATGTACTTATTTGTTTTACTAATTTATTTTATCTTTCTTTTATAGGTCATAAAGCACATTGGTATAGAGACAATGTTAATTTGGGGCTAATTAGCTAGTCATTAAGAAAGTATTGCCCAATTTGTGCTACGAAAGCATGAAAATGAATAACACTGGGACTGGACCTCTTAAAGAAGAGAAACTAATATGCATTGAGTGCTTACCCTCAGCTAAGCAACGAGCTAGGAATTCGATACAAGGGCTCTCATTTATACTCACCACAGCCCCCAAATATGACATTATACCCCCCATTTTCCAGACAAGGAAACAACAGCTCAAGGTGAAAGGAAACTTGGTCAATATCACATAGTTGGGATATGAAAGCAGTATAGGCCTATGTCCATATGACTATAAAGTTCATTCACTTTCTATAATTCGATAACGAATAGCATCCTTATCTCAACAATTAGTTGAGATAAGGCAATAAAAATATGCACAGTACCACACAGCTGAGGGTGATCTGAGGGACTGAGGAACAGACATGATTGTTTCTGGGTGGTGAGATCAGAGACGTCTTCATGGAATAATGGTGTCAGATCTGGGCCTCAGAGTGAGGGCATGTGTTCAATAGCTTTGAGCTGGGGTGCTCCAAACAGAAACATGTAATTGAGGACACATGGAGAGTTCAAGATGGGCAATTACAGTTGGACTATAACTTGAGTATAAATAACATTGGGTGAGAAGGTGGGTGCAAAATGAAGGGGCCCAATTGCAGGGCACCTTACATGCCTCAAAAACTAGGTTCCGAGTTAATAGGTTGCAGTGCTCTTTGGTAGCCTTTGGAGTAAGGAAATGATGAATTCAAAGCAGAAAATTCAGTCTGGCCGCACTGACAAGGCCAGCTGGGGTGAGCCAGGGTGAGCCTAAGAAAACCGAGGTGTGGTCACGGGAATCCGCAGAGGGCAGTAAATCTGTGAATGAAGATTCCCTAGCATGTGGTAACTAGGGCATCTGGAAGAAGCAAACGCAGATGCTAAAAAGTATGGAGAAGCGCCCAGCCCAGGTCACTGAAGGTGTAATGGGAGATCACTCACTGCAATATGGAAGCCAGGACAAGTGGCTGGGGTAGGGGGAGGAGCTGGAAAGGCCAGAGGCACTGTTTTTTATACACAATGAACTTAGCTGCCAGGAAGCCAAACCTTTCTGTCCACCAACAATTAAAGACAAAGAACAGGTTCATGGAGGGAGGCTGGAGCTGCTGTTGCATATATTTGGCAATAATATGCATAAAGTGATGTCAAAGAGGAGGGCAGAGAGAGGAGATCAGGGGTTCATGATAAAGTCAGGGTTTGGGAGGAAAAATTAAGACCTCGTGGTGGGACCAGAGAGTGTGCAGTTTGAGATGGAAGGAATCAACATCAGCAGGACATTGATGATGAGACTCAAGGAAAATCATTTCAATTTGGTGATGAAGGTTATTGTGACATTTTAAGAAATGTATAGGTGACAGGTTTGTTAACAACTAGAAAAAATGAAAGAGAATTTTGATAGTGCAGGGAAAGCTTAGAGGAACAGGAATGATGGCCTCATTATACTGTGCGTGCATTTTATTGTTAGAATATGGGAAACCGGACCATGTTTTGGAATGAGGCTTACACCCTACTGCTACTGATACATTCCTCCAAAGCATCCATTTTTTGGAGGTAGCACACTGACATAATAGTTATTGCGATCGTGAAGAAAAGAGTTTGAAGGAAGCAGTGTGAAAGTAAGACTATGAGACATACAGGCAGGTTTCCAAGGGCAGCCATCTCTAACGGCCTCACCCTTCGATACAACGGTTCACTCCCCCAGATCCCCGAATTACTACACAGCATCTTCCTTGGCTCCATCTCAGTCTTGCTTGCCTCCATCTAACCTGGACATGTAAAGAGAAGACTCTTCTTTCTTCCACCATTCCCTTCCAGCAAGTCCCTTCCCCATCCTGTGCAATTTGGTATCTGTCTCACCCTTGTGGAAACGGCTCTAGTCATGAAAACGTCCTGAACGAGAACCCCAATGGCCCCGCTTCAGCGCATCTGTTGCTGGCCCTCTCTGCTTTGCCATATTCGATAATCAATCCCTTCTTCCCAAACTGTTTCCTCCGCTCACTTCCACAGGCCACACGGACCTGCTTCTCCTTACATCGCTCAGACCTGATGGCTGTGTTATGTGTGATCCTCTCTCTCAAGTTTTTGGTGGTGATGTTTTCCACTTGGCCTCCACCGTCTGCTCCCACTCAGAGGCCTCTCTCCGCATCCCAGCCTTTTCTGCTGCATACAGGCTGAAGACCCCCCAGTTCCTGTCTCTGGGGCCACCACATTCTCGGAGGTGGATTTGTATGGCGGCCCCTGAGCTGAGAGCATCTCGTTGAAGTGTTCAGTATGTAACTCCATTATAGTATTTCCCAAGCCAAATGCAGCATATTCCTTCCTATACTTGTTCTTCTGCTCAACTATTGATACTACATCCCCCCAGGTACCCCAGCTCTTTCATATTCATTTCAAACCACTGGGATTTAACATCTCCTAACTATTTCTTGATTCTCTCCTCTACCTTTAATACGGCCACCACCGACCTTCCTGAATCAAGGTTTTGTTACCTTCCCCTCAGACCAGGGCAAGAACCTACTGCTTCTTTACTCTGTCTCCAGGATTATCCCCTGATGAACGACCTCCCACACCTGCCACAGTGCTCTACAACAAAAATAAAACCCTGTCCTCCTCTACTTGAGGTTCTTTAAGGGCTGCCCATCCTCTCTAAGTCTACAGGATGTAGTCCATGCTTTTTGATATCAAAGGCCACGTGAGATCTGGCCAACCTCTGCTCTTGGCGTGCCCTGTGCCGAGGGCTAAAGCAAGGCTGGGCTGCTTTCTGTAACTGAAGGTCCTCATCCCGCTGTACTTCCCTCCATGCCTTTCCCTACGCCAGCCACTGTTCCACCCACTTTGATATGGCCACCTTCCTTCTAGCTACCATCACTTCCACAAAGCCTTTCTGGCACTTGCCTGTCCCCTACTGCACCCTGAAGAGTAACAACCTGTGAACTTCTCTATCATTGCCCTTAACACATTAGATAGCAAAATTTATTGTGTTTGAGTTCCACAAGAGAAGGGCAGGTCTAATTTGTTTGTTCCCTTGGAATTTAGATCAGCATTACAGGTTCCTACTTGGTACACACCCCCAACTGTCAGAGGAATGTTGAAAGGGTTTGGAAGAACCAGCAAGGGAAATGAAGACGTTGACAAAAGTTGAACCAAAAAGGGAATTTACCGAGGGCCCCATTTAAATTACGCAGGGGAATATTATACTGAAGGCCTTATGCTTATTTTGTGGCTTTTATCAAAAAGATTCTTCAGGCCAACATGGAAAAGTAAATGGTGAGTGTAACCTGTAGTTGGGGATTATTCAAGGACGGTAAAGGATTCTAGGCCAGCTACAGATATTACTAAAGACAGGAAGAGTTGCGGTATATGGAGGAGAGGGCAAAATCAAAGGGAATGTAGGACAGGGAAAAGACTGGACCTGAGATAGGAGTGATGGGAGAAGGGGGGACAGTGGGTGAGAGAGAGGGAGGCAAGGAGGAAAGGCAGGGCATGAAAGGGAGAGGAAGGGAGGGAGGAAGGGAGGGATAAAAGAGGCAAGGGAGGGGAGAGACAGGGTGAAAACAGAGAAACAGCCCAGATCAGAACTGAAAGCGCAGTGTCAGTGCGCGAAAGTTCAAGTTGCTGGAAAAATCACCTGTGGATTCATAATCTAACAAAATAAAAATAATCATTTTGTTATTTAATCAGTTTGTTACTGTGATGAAAATTCTGTTTGCCAGTTGATAGAACCTCTTGGCATTTCAAAACATATTCTAAACTCAAAGAATCAAAGAAATGGCGGTAAAAATGACAAGATAGCTTTGAGATGTAATTCTTCTATCTATTTATGGAACTAGAGAATTCTAGTCCAATGCTCAGTTACGTAATCTGAATATTGTCCAGTTTCCATTTTGAAATAATTTGCCCAAAGCATGACAAAGAAACATCATTCTAGTCCCCCTTGGTCAGTTTCATCTATTGTTTTAGTATTTTGAGAACACTTACCACAGATAAAGCAGGTTGTCTTTAGAATCTCTTCTTTCTTCTGCTTCTCACTTCTGAGATCAGCAAAAGTATCAATGATGACACCAAAAATCAAGTTAAGAACGATAATGATAACAATGAAATAAAAAAGAAGGTCATATACCACTCGGGCAGCAAACAAGGGCTCCTGAAATAAAAATTTTAAATTAAAAAAATATATATACATACACATAAAAAAAGATTTTCAAGGCATGGTGATTTAACATATTGTCTAGCAAAGGGAATATATTCAATAAATGTTTGCTAAATTAATGTAAATAGTATTCCAAGTTGGAAAAATAAGAGCCACTTTCTACCTTCATTTTCTTTAAATATAATGAGAAAAGCCTTGTCGTTCTTCCCAGAACCCCTTCTATTCTCTAGAATACTTACATTCTCCCCATTCCCATCCCACAATGGAGATACTTTTTATTATAAACCACTTTGTCACTATGTTAAATGCATTTTGGTGCAGTCAATTGCATCCCAGAAGTTGCACCAAAAGGTATACAAATATCAATTCCAGAAGTCAATGATTAGAGAGTTGAGGAGGATTTAATAATTCATCAATTTCTGGAGTAGGTTTTGCTCTCAGCTTTACAGGGTCAAGTTCATACACCTCAAGCTATTTCTACCTGATGAACAGTATTACAGAACACATTAGAGAGCATGTAATCCACTGCGTCATAAATGAGGAAACATTAGCTGAATTGGCAATGTGATACAGCTTGCCTATTGGAGAACGAAGATTTATTTTGAACTCTCAGCCTGGTGCTTGAGATTTTGCAGCTAATGAGAAAATTTTCATCCTTGCCATTTTAAGATAGGAAATTCTGTTAGAATTTGTTTAAATTTTATATTCATTAGGGGTGAATAATGAAGGCTACTCATATTCAGAGGCAAAGAGTAAATCTTCATGCCTGAGAAACCTCCCAGATAAGAGGCAGTCTAGTTTCTGTTATTTATGTAACACTCAACCTCTATGATGTTTGTCATCATGATTTTGTTGCTGTAATACAATACATAGTTCAAACTTGGAACAACTTCATAACCCCACTAACAACAGAGATTTTAGTATATTAATGGTTTCTATGTAATTCTAGTATACAATTAATTGGTTTTAATGGCTAGCATTATACCTTTAAAGCAAATGACACAAGATAGCACCCTGAAAACAGAAAACCATATTGTGAATGTTGAGAGGCTTTTAAAAAATGATTAAGTGCTTGTTGAAAAAATACTTTTTCTCCAGCTTACATCTTTCGATGGCCTTCTCAGCACGTCTCCCACTCCACCGCCGTTCCTGAGGCCCTGGTTCAGGACAGTGACAATGCACATAAGGAGAGTGTCACATGTCCTTTCAATTCCATCTTCATATTCTTCATCAGCTACAAAAACACACAAATTAAACAATGCAGCAAAACTCACATTTTCCTGTTCATTTTTTAACTTTATTTTTACTGTTGATACCATTACAGATATTCCCTCCACCCTTCGCCCACCTCCACCCCGACATCCCCCTTCCCTCTGCCCATCACCACCCTGTTGTCTGTATCCACGAGTTATGCACACATGTTCTAGGGCTAATCCCTTCCCCTTCTTTCATCCAGCTTCCCCTCTGACAACTGTCAGTCTGTTCCACGTATCCATACCTCTGTGCCAAGATTTGGAAACAGCTAAGTGCCCATCGCTAGATGAGTGGATAAAAAAGCCGCGGCACATTTACACAATGGAATACTATGTGGCTGTAAAAAAGAAGGAACGCTTACCTTTCACAAGTTGGTGTGTTTTAAAAATACACTATTATCTACCTCCAAAGATCTACTTTTTCATAACCATGACATGACACCATTTTTTGAAGTCACATAACATGTATTTTATATGTGGCAGCCCATGGCTGACACAGACTAACGAAGCCACTGAAATCATTTTTTCGTCCATCAGTGGGAAACGACGGAACAAGAAGGGCAAACTGTAAGAAATCTATTGTTCACGGCACGTTGCTGTGCTGTGGGGAGAGGAGGCTGCGGTAGGGCCTCCTGGAGGCACGTGAGCGCACCCGGGAAGCAGGAGTGTGGCAGGGGGCAGGCCAGGTTTCCAGTCTGCTCCACTCCAGTACTGGGACCTGGGCCAGTCCTGCAACCTCAGCAGCCTCATCCGTAACATGGGAGGTTTGTCTAAGGGTGAAACCCTTCCGAGTATTAAATTTAAGATATATAAGACATCTTGCAGAGAAATGGGCATCCACATTGTAGGTGCTTAAAAATGAGGGCAGATATGATTTCATTAACTCGCTTAAGGTCTAAGCTTTCTTCATGACCAGCATGGAACTATGGGTAAGAAGCACAATGTATTTATGTGAACAACTGATTTTCTGCAAATGTGTTTCTGTGACAATGTTTAGGGAAAAACGGGGAGAGAGAGAAAGATACATACAACATGACAGAAAAAACCCTACTTTTATTTTGTTGAACCTGTACCTTACCAAACTTGGTAATAATTTACCATTCACTTAAGACAATGAAAAAAAAAATCACACTTAGAATCAGGATTTCCTCACATTGATAAGTGAGCAGAAATGTATTTTTCTTGTTACAAAGTTAAAAAAAAAAAAAAAAAAACCAACATGCTGGCACTGAATTTTGGTATTGTGTATCCTGTCAAGGAATAAGTGTAATAACAGCAACCAACAAAGAAAAAAAAAAAAAAAATGAATCAGCCTAATCCTGTCTGCATGATCCGTGACCAGCAGCCTGTTTGGTACTTTGTTACAAAAGACTGATGTTCCTCCTGTGAACTGATTTTATTTAACCATCACTCGGATGAGGGATCCCCATCTTTTCACTTTACTGTTCCCAGTTGTTTCTTTTTAAAACACGCGCCTGCAGAGAAGGGCTGAAGTCAGAGAGGTGCACGCACCAAACGCAGCATCCAAGGTCTCGGCAGAGTCTGCACCAGACCACTTACCCTAGACGTGAGCTGCGAGGCGCAATTCTGATTTAGAAAGCAGAAGAAACCAAGCTGCTTTGGAGGAAGGAGCAGTGGGGAGGAGGCAGGGCTTGCGGTGGCAGCAGGCAGAGCAGCAGAAGAGACAGGTGGGCAGAGAAAGCAGTGAGAAAGTTCAGTCTGCAATGTGCCAGTTAGGTCCGGGCACCCAGCGCTGGGTTCTAATAAGATGACTAGGGAGAAGGTGAAGATAAACAGAAATAGGTAAGAGAGTTAAAGGAATTGTTCAAGAGAAATATGCATTTCCAGGAATGAAGTCAGATGGAATGCATCTCTATGTTACTTTGCCACAATTAGCCTTTCAATCAAAGCCACTTACAGCCAGTGGCAGGGTCGGAATTCATTTATTTAATCAGCAATATCACATACATGTTTACTAAAGACTTATTAATCGGTACCTAGAAGCTACAGGAAACTATTCCCATTTCTCCCTTGAAATTTAGAAACAAGGTTTCTGAACAGGTGAGCTAGTAAAATCCAGGTACAATTCTTGTGGTTAGCCATCGTGAAATAAAATAAAATTTGGCTGCAAGTATACAATGAGAGAGTTGGCTTTCTGCATGGCATATAAATAAGGGGAGAACGCCAAGGGCAGGTTAACGCCAGCAGTAGTCCAATTAACATGCTCCTTAATAACGAGTGCATAGGCACACTGAGTTTACATAGTAGCCTCTGTGAGCCTGGCTAATAAGAGTCTCTCTTTGTGAGATGGATCCATTCAAAATACATTAAGCCAAGTTCCCAGGCCATCAGGCTGAAAGCCAGGCTCTGAGTCACGACAAATTCACCTAAGCGAATGCCACCTTGTGGAGACCTAAGTAACCAGCTGGCCTCCCTAAGCCAAACCTGCCTGATTTTACTGCAGCAGCGGCCCTGGGCTAGGTAGGTGCTAGGAGTACAGGCCTAGGAAAGTTACATCCCCCTAGGAAAGGCAGGTCAGCAGATGAACAAAGGCAGTGCCACATCCCAAGGTCCTGCAGAGGAAGGAACGATGTGCATCTCCTGGGATGGGGTATCAGGGACAAGCACACTGAAGGAGGTGGCCCTGAGTTGAATCTTGAAAGAGATGCAAGAGATGCAAGCTTGGCCAGTAAACTCGGTGAGGCAAAACATCCCACTCAGAAGAAATGAGATCGCAGATGAAATGAGGTCATAGAGGCAAAAGAGGCAAGAAAGCACGTGGGTGTGTGGGGAACTGCAGGGGGACTGGGATGGCTGGGCCTTCGGGGCATGCAGATGAGTGTGGGAGCTGCGAGAGGAGAAGCAGGCAGAGATCAGATTAGGAGAAACTCATACTCTCGGATGAAGAGTTTGAACTTGACCTTAAACTTTCAACAGGGGCCAGGTGGGTTATTATCCAGTTGGGAAAATTGATTGACCTAAAGCATGCATTGCAGGCCTTTGAATAACATCATTTTGTTGAACATTGTTTCAGAATAACATTGAGGAGATGCCATAGTAACTTAACCCAATCAATTAGCTTATGATAAAATTGGTTTCATTTTATATCATTTCCAAGAACCTCTCAATAATGTCAGAGGAGGACTTACTGTACTTAGGTAATGAGACACATTAACATGTGATAAAAGCCACAGAAGTAGTGAAAAGAGCATAGAAAAGAGAAACTAGTGTCGTGGGTAATTAATTAGAGGGGAGTCCCTCTAATTAATGTAAACTCCAGCCTTCCTTGGACAGTCTAAGACAGGAGTAGAGAGGAATTTCACATGGTGTGAGCAGAGAGCCCCAGAGATAGGGAAAATATTTGCTGCTATGACCAACAGCAAGTAAACAGCATGGAGAGGAGTGGACAATAAAGCTGGAAACTCTCTGTGAAGGTCCAGTGAGTTTTGATTTATTCTTCAGGTAATGGGCCATGGTAGAAGTTTTGAGTTGGGGGAAGAGAAGGAAATATTCAAAGCGGTGATTTCTGACAAGCAGTCTAGCGTTGATATAGTGGGTGGATCGAAGAGGAGAGAAGGAGCAGAGGGAGAAAGACCACTTAGGAGGCAGCTGCAGTAATTCAGGCATGATGTGTTGTGAGCCTCCACAGCGTAAGATGGTGGGAATGGAGAGGATGAATGAACGGGAGCAGATAGGACTCTGGGTACAAGAGAGAAAGTAGCATTAAGCACTGCATTACAGCTTCCAGTCAGAGGTGACTTAGGAAAGGACGGTTCCATTAGGTCACAGAAACAGGCAATTCAGAAGAAGGAACTGGATATAAGGTGTTTGGGTGAAGACAAGGAAAGACTCTCAGATGATCCTTAAGCTTACGTGTTAGAAGATGAGAAAATGTTTTAAAAAAGCTAGAGAAGAAAAGAGACCTGGGAGAGTACTGGGATCCAAAATGAAGTGAGAAAATAATTTAAAGATAGAGACACTATCAAAAAATGTCCCCATTATAGAAGGGCCAAAGGCAACGAGAAGCAGAAAAAGCTGTTGGACTTAGCAATGAGGTCATAGGAAACAAGAGGAAGGTGGCAAATAGTGAAAGAGGAGATGGTTGATGCAGAAATTAAAGGAGAGAGTGTGGCCAACATTTTCCAGGAAAAATTGTAATGGAGAGGAAGAAGAATGATAGAACATTAGTTGGATGGGCATAGCAGAATGCAGAGGAAGGTTCAATTAGGACTTAAGGGGAAGAGAGGGAACAGATGGTAGCAAGGAAAAGACTCCAGATGTAAGAAAAATGGTCTGGCTAATGGTGGCAAGAGAGAAATGATGAACACAGAAGTAGTTATGAAAGCAGTGAGCAAGCAGTTGTTTCCATGCAAAAGGACAGAATTAGTGGAAATACTTTCAATGGGGAGACATTCAAAAAGATCTAAAAATATTCATGTAAGGAACTTAGAACACTGTTTGAGACATAGGATGTAATAAATTCTAGGTATCATAATTAACATTATTACTAATAAATGGCTGTTAAATCTTATGCAAAGCTAGTTTTAACAAAATTAACACAGTTAATCCTTGCACAAGATGAGAGTAAGTTATTCTCATATTCAGTTGAATAAAGTATTTTTCTTCATTCATAGTATAAATAAAATGTTCATATGAAGAAAGGAACAAAAATGCACTCTATTGGCTTTGAAATATTTCCTTCCTATCTGAGGTGCTAATCTAGACAAAATGACAATTTTTTAAAAATACTGGACATGCTTGAATAAGAGTATTTAATAATGCTATTTTTTGCTTTAATAATTAAATTATTCAATTTGATGGCTTATTAGAAAGCAATGGATTGCTATTGAGATATACTTAAAAATTTCAGCGATTTATTTATTTATTTTTACTATATTCCTTATGCTGTACTTCACATCCCTGTGACTGTTTTGTGACTATGTGACTACCAATCTGCACTTCTCCATCCCTTCACCTTTTTCACCCACATCCATATCCCCTCCCATCTGGCAACCATCAGTTTGTTTTCTGTAGCTATGAGTCTGTTTCTGTTTTTTTTTTGTTGTTGTTGTTCATTTATTTTGTTCTTTTTTAATTTAATTTTTTTATCATTTGTAATTTTTCCATTCCAGTTGGAAATATTACCTTTCAAATTTACAACCCAGTGATTAGACATATAACTTATCAATAATCATCTCGATGAATCCAGCACTCTCAGACACCACATAGTTACCACAATATTATTAACTATATTACCCATGCTGCACTTGACATCCCCACAAGCATTCTGCAACTACCAATTTCTGCTTCTTTTTTTTAAAAAAAATCTTCCCTCAAGAATATGTTTATTAATTTTAGACAGAGGGGAAGGGAGAGAGAGAGAAACATTGATATGAGAGAGGAAAATTGATCATCTGCCTCCTATATGCACCCTGACCAGGAATTGAACCTACAACCTAGATATGCGCCCTGACCAAGGATTAAAGCTATAACCTTTGGTTTATGAGATGACACTCCAACCAATTTAGCTTCCTAGCCAGGACCAATTTGTATTTTTTATTCCTTTCATCCACCTCATCCCTACCCCCAATACCTTTTCCATCTGGCAACTGTCAAAAAGTTCTCTATCCATAAGTATGCTGCTGTTCTGCTTGTATGTTTATTTTGTTTTTTAAGTTAAATTGTTAATATGTATTATTTACTGTCAAATATATATACATATATATTTTTAATCCTTATTTGAGGATATTTTTTCATTGCTTTTAGAGAGGAAGGAGAGAGAGAGAGAGAGAGAGAGAGAGAGAGAGAGAGAGAGAGAGAGAGAGAGAAAAGAAACATCAATCAGTTGTCTCCTGCGTGTGCCCCAATGGAGGACCAAACCCACAACCCAGACAACTGCCTGGCCAGAAATCGAACCTGAAACCATGCAGTGTATGGGATGACACTCCAAACAACTGAGCCCCACTAGCCAGGACTATTATACTTTAACATTTTTAGTGCTAATTTGGTGGTAAGGAACTCCTTTAGCTTTACTTTAGGAAGTTCTTTCCTTCCATTCTGAATGATAGCTTTGCTGGGTAGAGTGATCTTGGTTGTACGTCCTTGCTTTTCATCACTTAGAATATTTCTTGCCACTCCCTTCTGGCCTGCAAAGTTGCTGTTGAGAAATCAACTAACTGTCTTAATGGGTGTTTCCTTGTAGGTAACTGATTTTCTGCTTCTGCTTCTAAGATTCTTTTTGTCTTTTGCTTTTGGCATTTTAATTATGATGTGTCTTGGTGTGGTCCTCCTTGGGTCCAACTTGTTTGGGACTCTCTGTGCTTCCTGGACCTGTTCCTCTGTTTCCTTCACCAGTTAGCGATGTTTTCCATCATTATTTTTTCACACAGCTTTTCAATTCCTTGCTCTCTCTTTTCTCTTTCCAGCACCCCTATGATGTGAATGTCTATGCTTGATGCTGTCCCAGAGGCTCTTTACACTACCCTCATTTTTTGCATTCTTTTTTCTGTTCTGATTGAATGCTTTGTTTGTATTGAATTTTAATTATAATCAGGTCATTATGGAAATGCTGATTTAAAAAACCTTAACTAGAAAAAAACAATTAAAAAATGCTGGGCACTTAGAAGGAAGTCAAAATGCAGAGTGGCATTAAGGCTGACCAGTTTCTGGTACTCAGCCATCTTTTTTTTATTCAAGTAAAATTCAAAAACATATTAAATTGGAATTAGTCATACGTTTTAGACATCTGCAAATTTTCAATGATTTTTTTTTTTTTACTTAGAAAATAATTGTGACTATATTTTGTAAATTGTCTCAACTTTTCTAGAAAATTCATTTTTTGGTTTATTTTTAAAGTGAATACTTTGGTCTAGGAAGTCAGGGAGGTCTGTAGTAAATGAAATACTAATTCTTTTTTTTTCCCACCCATAGTCCCTGTCAGTCACCACGCTGCTGCTGGGACAATGACCCTGCCAGCACCTGTGGGATCTTCGTCAGGAACTAACTGCTCTGCCTGCTGGGTACCACGAGGCTGGCTATTCTGTTGCTGTGTACGTCCAGGCCTTTGTACTGTGGTCCTGCTGTCCACAGGTAACAAACCAGGCCCCGCACAAATGCACACTAGGGTTTGCAAATTAAACTGTAATCCTGGTCTTAGACATGGAAGTTATTTTTAAATCTAAATGCTGCACAGCGAACACCAGGTTCTAGCTTTTGCTCTCCTTTTTGTAGTGAAATACACGTGGCCAACACACACAGGGGGCAAGGGCTACAAGATTAAATCCATGGAATTTTCAATCAGATGAATTTTATTAGTTACCATGTCAGACGCACATGGGGCACAGAAGAAAAAGTCGGTCAATACAGGCATGGCTGCAGTTTTTAATACTAATTTAGGAATGATTTCTGATGGCAAAAAGTTACTGTCTCCAGCTCTGGCTCCCAACAACGTGTCTGTCACACCTCCTGTGCTGAAATTCTTTCCTCCCTACTCTGGGGGCTTTCCCTGAAAAATCATACCTCCCACCACTCCCAACTCAGGTGGAGCCTAAAGAAAATGGAGACTTGCCCCTCCAATGATACACCTTGGAAGGACTGTCTGCATTTGGCTGTAGAGAAAAGGGCAGTTATGTTCTTTATGTAATATTTTAGGTACATTAGAGGTTGTAGTTTTGATGGGAAACTTTTTTATTTTTTTATTTTCCAGCATCATTTATTTTTCCTAGAATCTAGATACAATTAACTGCAGAAAGACCGTGCTCAATACTATTTAAGCCTCATTTTAGGTTATCAGCCCTTGTAAATGTGAATTCACATTTCAGTAAAAATGGAACTAAACTTTGACAAACTTAATATTAACTACAAAGTATTTGTACGTAACCCATGGACTTTAATATAGAATTTGGCCTTTATAAAGTAGGTTACACATAAACAAGTTACTTTGCTTATTTGTCCTAACCTATTTAGTGTTGCACAGAAGCCCTTCCCCATAGTTTTCACTACGTACTTAAACAGATTCCTCCCCTTAGGACAAAGTGAAAAAGAACCTACCCAGAAAAAACACTAACAGAATTATCCAATTCTAAATTATCAGCAGATGTAACACCAGAAGTAGGTTATGGGCTATTTTTAAGTCTTTTTACCTAAGTAATATAAAAAAGTTACAGTGTTGGCCAAATGATGGGAAACCTTTTATGAGTCTGTATTCAGAGTTACCAAGTAATATCCAAACAGACCATGCAATAGAACAGTTTCTCAGCCTCAACACTACCCACATTTTGGACTGGATAATTCTTTGTTGTAGGGACTGTCCTGTGCCTTATGGATGGTTAGCAGCATCCCTGGCCGCTACTCACTAGATGCCAGGCATCTAGTCGCATTCCCCCCAGAGTTTTGACAACCAAGCAAGTTTCAAGACACTGCTGAATATCCCTGTGACAGTGCGTGTTTGTGGTGGGGGCAGGTACCAACTCCAGTTGATAAATACGTAATAGAGAATATTTAAGAAATTGCCTTCAGAATACAATAGGCATAAAGAAAATCTCCCCAAGCATTCTCAGGGAAAGGAAATATGACAGGCAGAATTTAAACAACTTTAAAATTTGGCTTAGGAAAGAAATAATTTATAGAGATTAATCCTTTCATTAGGAGGCAATAAAACTCAGAGGGCAGGCGTTACAGGTAACCAGAGAGCTAGACTGATTTACTAGCCATGTGATCTTAAGGTCCTCCAATGTTTTACCTATAATATGAAGATAATTAGTCACATCCCTCTATCCGCAGGGTCTTCACATTGCTATTTTCCCTGGTGACCAGGATGCACTTCTCCTACCTCATGGCCTGACTAACTCCTTCTCATCCTTCACGTCTCAGTTTGAATAATCTCTCCTCAGAAAAGCCTTTCTGTTTGACCTTCCTATAACCAGGCTCCCTTGTGACCACCTATCATAGAATCGCTGTCAGGACTCAGCTTATTTTATAACTTTGAAAGCTTCTGCCACTATTTTATAAGTTCCATAAGGGCCAGGATCCATATTTGTTTACTCAGCAGTGTTTCTGAAATACCTAGCATGGCGACTGGCCCACAGTACAGGCTCAGCAAATACTGATGCATGAATAAAAGAACACGTAAGATTTTAAAAATTCTTAATATCATCATATCATCAAATGATGCACTGCGTAGACAACTGATTTCCTGTTTTACAAAAATATTTGCTCCATTTGTTTTCAATGTTAAGATCAAAATGGCCCTATTAGTCATAGCATACGAAACAGTTACAATAGAGTGCCTGGTTGAACATCAACAATGCCTGGGGAATGGTGAAAAGCTGGGGCTACCTTTACAGCATGCATGACCTGGAAGCTCTCTTTCTAGGAAACTGGGCTCTGGCGGGCACCTCATGGTCCCTTAGGAGCTCCTGGTTCCCATGCAGCAAAGGAGCAGCACTAGCTCACCTGCTGCACAGGGTCCTCCGGGCCAGCCTCCTTCCTGGCAGGAGGAACACTAGCTTTGGTATCGGCTGACTGGCAAAGTAGTGTGCAGTTCTTAAAAATCAAACCACAGTTATAGTCTATATATATATATATATATATATATACGTGTGTGTGTGTGTGTGTGTGTGTGTGTATATATATATATATATATAGTATATACTATATATATAGTATAATTTTAAAATAATATTCAAAAACAGAAGAGCAAGGTAGGAATAGGGGCACTTACTATATATGTTGGGACTATGTTATTAAAATATTTGTGCTAATAAGAAAGTAACTTTTTACACAAATTATTTTTTGTCTTTTATTAAGGAGACAAATGTTGACTAGAAAAGAAGATAAGTGCTGGTGACAATAAACTGAAGTTTCAGGTGCCCAAGAGTTCCTAAGAGCTTTTAAATTTTATCTAGCTATTTAATTTTACCCAGCTACTTAAACTTATGTCCAAGTTTTTAAAGTTGTTCTCTGTGATTTTTTAAAAAAAATAATGGATGATGAAAAAAGCAGAGAAGTCTCTGCAGACCTAAATTTGAGAGTGTGACAGATTCTGCTGGCAAATGAGCTTGATGCTGTCCCCAAGATAACATACCAAAGTGGATCATTAAAGTGATAGTGCGGGAAAGAGTTGAGATCAAGAGAAGCCAGCATGGGTTCAAACTAACCTCAAATTGGGCATGTGGCAGACATTACACACCTGGGCTTCAGCAAGGATGCTTTGAAAAGGAGCATAATACTTTTTTTAAATGGAGAACCATAGGTTAAATAATAACGGTTTATTTAATACAAGTTTTTATGTGGTGAAGAACTGCATGAAATGTGACTGTGTTAATATGAAGGCATGTTCCTAGCAGCAAGCTACAGAACTCTGTTCTTAGCACCATCCTATGCAACTTTTCTAGCACAAATTGGCTTTCTGGGCCGTGTATAGTTTCCACTGTATATTTTTCTTTCAACAACAACCAAAAAAACTTCAAAAAATGTTACAACCATTCTTAGCTTGAGGTGACAAGTCAGATCTCCCCATGAGTTTGCCAATCCCTGTTCTAGAGCTGATCAAACTTGAGGATGACACAAGAGAGAATAAATATGTTGCTTAACAGAATCAGGATTCATACAGGTACCAAGACACAATTAACGTTTTAAAATTATTTTTATACGCATGTTTCCATTTGCTCCGTTGGAAACGGGGTACAGGGAAAGCATCGTATTCCCTGTTTCTTCCTCCCTCTTTCCCTGTCCCGGCAAGCCACCTGAACAAAGCCCTGGAAATTTGCATTACATATCTAACAGACAGTTAGACGGTGACAAGATCAGGATTCGAAACAAGACTTTTTCATTCTAAGCCCCTGCGTTTCCAGGTTCTTTGTGGAAGGACATACGGTTAAAAGGGTCTTGTTTAGCATGGTAATAGAATTTTTGACAACACGTACCACAGAGTAAGTTTGATAGATTCTCATAAATAGGAACAATACAAGGAACAGGGTAGGGATACGAAAGGGCAGACTTAGGAACGCTGTCTTTAGTTTGAAGCTTCTTGGTTCTTCTATCCTCCATTCTTCTATTTCTAACCACTGTGAAATTCCTAGAGCAACTCTGTAAGCAGCAATAACATTTATCACAGAAGCATAACTGAAGGAGTATCCAGTTCATGGTATTCCGGAGTCATTTTACGAACCTGTGTTTGAAGCCAGTATTGTGGGTGAGCAGTTCTCCTTGTTACATGTTTCCATCATTGAACTTAAAGTCATCGTAGGAACGTCATTACTTCCTCCTGAGAACAAAGTAAAATATGTTACAGACAAGTATGCGAATGACAAGAAATGAACATACAATTACCAAAATGTAAATAAAAGGCACTACTACCCCAACGAAGCTGTGTTCCTAAACTCTTAGTTTGAAAAGCTGAAGAGTTTTGCCATTGATGCAAATTGATAAACAGAGCATAGGTTCATGGTCCAATCTGCGTTTATACCATTAAATTTTTTATTTATTGATGAGAGACAGATGGACATTGATTTGTTGTTCCGCTTACTTACGTATTCATTGGTATTTCTTTTACGTGCCCTGATGGGGAAGGAACCCACAACCTTGGCCTATCAGGACAACACTCTAACAAACTGAACTACCTGGCCAGAGCCCTTTGTACCCTTTTAAGGTGGCTGACAAAGTATTAATAACACTGCAGACTGCAACCACCACATATAACAGTGTTTCCTTAGCCAAAGGCATTAGGGTTCCGACCTGGAACACCAGGAACACAATTCTCCCAGTGCTCCCTGAGCTCTCAGCCATGGGAGGGGCCCTGTGTTTGTGGCAGTGACGGTAGGTGGGGGCGTTCTAACAGGAAACAGGGCATAAAATGCCTCTAGGATGCAGGAATCTTCTGCAAGATGTGTTCATGTTTTCTCTTCCTCCTTTGTCCCCAAGGATCCATCTGCCTGCTGGCTCACCAGTTATTTCCTTGGCCCAGAAGGGAACAGGAAATATTAATCTTTCTATCTATGTAAAAAAAGTTTCATAGAAATATTTTTGTTGTTAGTAACAAATACAAAACGAAGAGGCTCCTTCCTCTCAAACCTATTTCTTTCACACTGAGCCACTAAGTTCCACATGATACAAGGAGGGAGTAATTTCATTTTCACACACAAAGAGCTGAAGAAATAGTCAAGTGTTTTCCAAGCAACACAACGGCAAGGTTACCCTGATTCTTGGGTGACTGCAGGGTGGAAGTGTTGAGAGGAAGCTGGAGTTAGGACAGGTGGTGAGGGAACAGCTCAGCCTGGGGGTCGCCTGCCAGAACTGGAGTCTACTGGGAGAAAGGGAGCCATGCATTTGACCATCTGTCCTGCCCCTGACTTGGGTAAGGCTGGGGGAAAGGGTAGAGTGGGTTTCAGGGTGGCCAGAAGAGAAGGGAGGTGAGGTGTCTGGGTGTACTCTTGTAGCCATTCCCTTGCTTACTAAACATTTACGGACTCTGAGGACCTGGAGTCAAGACCTTGGGGAACCAACAATCAATTAGGAAACGCAAAATAGTATACACATATTTTTTATTGACTAGAGGAAGTAAAGAACAGATAAAGTAATGTCATGCATTAGGAGAGGAAGAAGTGAATTTTAGGGAAAAACAAAGAAGAAAGCTTTTGGTAGAAGAATCTATCTAAAGGAGACATGGGACTTACACAAGGGGGAAGAGGTGGGGGGAAAGGGGCAATTCCAGGTGCCATTTGTATGTCAAAAGGCACAGAGACCAGCAAAGGCACACACAGGACAGCAGAGCCACCACCCAAGCTTCCGAGCTAACGATAGTAAACCAAGCATCCCACAGCCAACACCAATTTCAGAAAGGTGTTGGAGCTAATGAGAGACAGAATCAGAGCTGTGATCAGAATGGATGACTGGGGCAGGCAGAGGGAGACTGACGGGCAGGGAAGCCACCTTCCCTCTGCTCCCAGTTCCTGGCTTTCTGAATCTGAGTCCACACTCACTGAAGAACTGCATGCTTATGCATTCCAAATTTCCCTTGCTACATAGGTGCATCAACCTCAATCTTGGGAGTAAAGAGTGCTCAATACTTGAAAGGATAAGCTTTATGCAATGTGTCAACAGATATTAATATATGGCATTGAAGTCAGTTAAAAACATGAAAATAAGGATGTTTTTCTCAGGACATGGTATTAGATTCAATTTCAGCCTAGGAAACAAACACTCTTCATCTATGAAGAATCACAAATTTAACTTTGCTAGCTGTTCTTATATGCTGAATTCATAGTATTTAAGGCTTTCTCTTAGTTAACATCTTTTTACATAAAATGTGAACACCTTTAGTAAAGATCTTGATCTTTGAGGACTAGTGTTGTCTATTTTGTGAGCAAAAAAAAAAAGGAAGTTACTTTTATTTCTAAGGGAGATATTACATTCACAATATAGCAACACTTTCTTCATAAACAGCACAATTAAAAGTATTTACTACTAGATTCAGAAGACCACATTTGAATTCAGGAATTATGATGCTTTGGCTTTAGTTACTTACCTTGCACTAAGTAACTCAACGTGACCCTGCCTCACAAACAATTAAAACTAGAAGAGTTTTCAGACCATGTAGTTCTTGATTCACCCATAGTTTAGTAAAAGGGAGTTTGGGGATATTTATGTAATATATGAGCTTTTCCTCTAATTATTTATACCTGTAAAACTTTGGACAAAAGTAGCATTTAAAGAACAAGAAATACAGTGACACAAAATACTTCATGTTCCTGAGAATAAAGACCAAAATTAGGTATGAATTTCAGTCTCAAGTTTAGTAACTTGCAATCTATATATATGATCTTTCTGTTTTGTGCTTTAACCACTTAGACTTAATAAAAGATTGACGTTTCAATGATCCCATATCCTAAGAAAGATACTACCAAATATCATTAGTTTCATAATTAAGAAATGTTTGTTAAAGGCAAAAAGGATATGCTTTATAAGGTACTACTAATTAAAGCATACCTTTAAACTTAATGGCTTGAGAAGAGAGTGAGTCATTTTGTGGTTTCTATTCCCTACAACCCACCAGCAGCAGAGCCGCCCACAGACATTAACAGCAAAGTGCAGAACTATGAATTCTACTCAGCAAAGTAGGAGAGGAGGAAAAGAGTAATAAAGTAATTTAACCAAAACAATAAAAGGTAGGAGAGTGATAAAAAGAAACCTTTAGAAAGCACAAGAAGTAAAGATTTGAAATCAGATGAAAAGAATATGCCCTCACATGACAAGAATCACAGCGAGTGTAAATGGATAATGTCTAACTAGTCAGCCAACAAAATTAAATATTGTGCAGAAATTCTGGTGACAATGTACTGATGGATTGAGTCCCTAATGACAATATTTTGAGTACTTTTGTATACTTATTTCTTACTACCTGATGGGTTCAAGTCAAGACAATTATCATTTTCAATTATGTAAGTATAACATGATGTACTATGAAAAAATATGTAGAAAATAATGGTTGTAAATGATACTACTTGTTCTTGGGAGGCGGGGGGGGGGGGGGGGTGAGGAAGAAAGCATCCCAAAGCTATTATCCTGCACTGAAGTTGGTGACTGTCTCCTGGAATATAGTTGTCATTGCAGCTTTCATACTGAGACTGAGCTTAGATGATGTTGTTTCTGTAAGATATTCCTATACACGCTGACAGCTAATATAGAGTCGAAAACTATTTCATAGTCGTGAGCTCTTAGTGAACCAAAACATGCTTTCAGAGGAATGAAAGAAAACATTTCCTCCATTAGTGTTTATCTGTAATCCTAACAAGCTACTTACAAATCATATCTGCTATCAGAGAAAGCTCATTTAGTGGTAACAGCAGTACCTGTAATGGGAGTTCTGTTTTTCAGCCTATCCACTTCCATAGTAAAGTCATCCTTCAGAAAAAGGAACCCAATAATGGAAAACAGGTAGACGAGGATGAGAGCGAGGACTGCAGTTAGAATAATGGAGCGGCCATTCCGTGTGACACTTTTAATGACATTGAGCAGTGTTTCTTCTCTGTACACCAAATCAAAAAGCTACAAAACAGAACAAAACAAACAAATACACAAAAATGCAAAGGACCAAAAGATGAATAAATATAAAGGTTGTTACAAATACAAATGCAAGTTATTTTAGTTTATCTATGAAAAAATAACAACCTAAATGACATCTTAAAAATGAACCAAAAGAAGGAACTTGTACCCTTTGCAACAACATGGATGGAACTGGAGAGTATTATGCTTAGTGAAATAAGCCAGTCAGTGAAGGACAAATATCATATGATCTCACCCATTACGGGACAACAATGAGCAAAACTAACAACAAGCAAAACAGAACCAAATATATGAATACAATGAATAGGCCTTCAGTGATCAGGGGGAAAGGGGTTGGGGGGAGGGGGGAGGCAGAGGCAAGAAAGGGGAGCAGCTTAGACAAGAACCTAGTATAAAGGAACCATGGACATGGACAACAGGTGGGATTGACTTTGTGGGGAATGGGTGGGTGGGGAGGGGGACAGAGGGGAGCAAAAAGGGGATGGATGTAATACAACAACAATAAAATTTAAAAAAA